>PVIC010024597.1:0-25898 GCA_004025085.1 Thryonomys swinderianus
AAAAAAAAAAAAAAAAAAAAAAAAAAAAAAAAAAAAAAAAAAGGAAGAAAGCCTTAATAAGCATTTCTCAAAAGAAGAGATAAAAATGGCTAATAGGTACAGAAAAAGTAAGATGTCATGAGGACTGCAGGACAGGCAAATCAAAAGCAGGGTGACATGTCATTTTACTTGAGTGGAAATGAGTGCTATGGAAATGACCAGCAAGAACAAGTGCTGTTGAGGATGTGAATGATAGGAAACCCTTACATACGTCTGGTGGGAATGTGATTTGGTTCACACTTACAGAGAGCAACACAAAGAATCCTCAAAAAATTAAAATGAAATAAAAGTATAACCAGTATATGGTCCAGCATCCCACTAGTGGATACATATGGAAAGGAAGTGAAGTTGATATATCAAAAATATACCCATATTCTTATGTGCACCGTGGCATGAAACACAATACCTAAGAAGTGGAAACAACCTAAATGTTACCATTCAATAAATGGATAAAGACGAAATAGAAATGAGTCTGATAATTTTCAGCCATATGGACGAACTGGAGAGCATTAGATTAAGTGAAAAAAATCAGGCACAGAAAGACAAAAATGGTATATATTTATATATACATTATATATACAATATATATTCTATATAGACAGTATATTAGAATCTATTAGAATGACTTAAACTCATTTCTATCCTCAGAATGCATCCCTGAAGAAAAACTCCTTTAATAGAGTAAGTTTTAAAATTTATGAGAGAACAATAGTATAGAAAGGAAAGGCCGGATACCAACGCTGACTGAGAGTCCAGTTTTCCAGTGTGGCTCTGCAGAGAGTGCTTTATAGTCGCTGTTAGAACAGCTGGGTTATTTACAAGACCTGGAAAAAAGAATAGGGTTCCTGGACACAATGGTGGAACCTGGCATTTAATACCCATGGTCGGTAACATCTTCATCATTTCTCATTCACTGCTATCCTCCTCAGGGTTAGCACAGTGAGGGGGATACAGATGCGCTGGACATCTGTCAGAAAATTGTCTTAATTCCCACAGCTGTGGTCCTTCATGCTCCAGGCAATCTTTCAACTAAGACATAACTTTACATACAGATTCGACAACAAGGAGTGATTATACTTAGCAGTTGCATAAATGAATAGGCACCATTCTAGTCTTTATATTGGTTTCCTATGTATTTATTCAAGGTATATCAATCTTCCTAAAACTGATGACCACTAGAATCATCATTATTCTAACCTATCAGGCTACAGAGCTTGGGTAAGACCAACTGAACCACAGTATCAAGCCTCTACTTGTCAAAGGGAATGTTTTTGAGAGGCCAAATGATCTTTCTGAGGTAACACAGTTTGGCCACACTGTCCACTTTATTCTATCTGAAGAAATTTTGTTTTCACTTTGTTTTGCCTTCTAACAAGTGTTCCCAAGACTCCCCATGCAGCCCTTCTTAATTAAAGGGACTCAGACTTCCTTTGGGCTCTGGAAATGGGCTTTGGAAAGACCATAAACATGTAGATATTGGGTGCAAAAATGTTGTGGTATTGATGCGTTTTATGTGAGAAGATGTTTCAAGACTTTTATTAGATTTTCAGAAGGATCTGCATTTCAAAAGGAAGGATGACTCTTAGTTGTTGAGGATGCCAGGAAAGATTTCAAATAAAATCGGGTTTGGTTTAGGAAGTCCCTCTAGCAGTGGGGTGAAAGAAGGCTGGCAGAGATTTGGAGGGAAGAGTGCAGAACTTTGGCAAAGGGTCCAGGCAGAATCAAAGTCTAGGAGGAGAGACAGGATGCACGTGGAGCAGGGGAAGACCCTCTCCACTGGAACTACAGTGACTCATTCATTCTCCAAAGACCTATGGAATGCTCAGCCCATGCCAGCCACCAAGAATACAAAATCTTAGGCCTTGTAGAGTTTTGAAACGAATAGAAGAAACAATAGAAAATTATAAAATTAGTTATAGTTGTCCTTATGCCTCTTCTATAAATTAAAGTTTCCAGTTTGGGAACTATACCTATTTATACAGGTATCTCTAACCTAGCCACAAAAGTGCTCAGTTAATGCCTATCTAATAAGATGCATATCATAGCTGTCCCTTGTTTTTCCTGGCTCCTAAGGCCTTATATTTCTCAACAGTCAGATTTCCAAAGGCATCTAGACTGAAGTTAAGCTCGTTAAGGTCTTGACCGACAAGTCTTTCTCAGAGAGAAATCCTGTGGGAGCCTGCAACTGACAAGCCACAGAGCAGTACCCTCATTTTCCTGGGCTCTTCTTCATGCACTCACTTCAGGGCAGAAGTGTTGCGACAGGACTACATTTGCTTATCTCTTTCCGTGCACTCTTACTCTTTGAACTGTTCCCTGGGTCAGGCTTCTCCTGGTCCCTGAGAAGGAAACGAAGGCAATGCTGCTTGCTTTGCCCGCCTCTCCCTCAGTCTGCTCAGTCCCTTCATCAGCATTGTGCTCAGTGCCTCCCCATGTCAGACGCTGTGCAGGGTGTGGGGGCCGGAAGCTGAATGAGACCTAGGTCTTTGTACCAGGCAGCTTACTTTAGTTGGTGACAAATATTCACATAGCCCAATAATTAGGACCCAAGGAGCTGTGAGAGCAGAGGAAGAGTGGAGTGAATCCTTTCTCTTTGGGAAAATGCCACCCATGCAGGCTTGCATGAGACAGAACTGCACCTTCAAAGGTGGCACAGAGGGCATGCTCAAGGTGGCTGTGAAGGGAGACAGGGGTGCTGAAGATGGAGCAGGCTCATGCCTCCAAGACATATCACAGATGCTTAGCAACAGTCCCTTCAAATTTAGGAGGTCACGGATAAAACAAGAAGTGGTTGGTTGGGGCCAGAGGGTTAGCTCAGTGGTTCTGGCACCTGCCTTGCAGGTACAAGGTCCTGAGTTCGATTCCCAGTAACCACATACAATGCTGGGTGTGGAGACTCATGCCTACCAGCAATCAATACCACATACCATAGTGCCGGGCATGGTGGCTCATGCCTGTAATCCCAGCACTCGGGAGGCAGAGGCAGGAGGATTGCTGAGTTTGAGGCTTGCCTGGCCTATATAGTGAGCTCAGAGCCAGCCTGAACTACAAAGCAAGACTCTGTCTCAAAAAAAAAACACAAAAAACCGAGAAGTGGTTGAAATGCAGTAACATTTGAAGGAGATTTTTCTGAATACACTGTGCAGCATATTTTAAAAAGGCAATCGATTTTTCAAATGAGTGGTTTGCTTTTCTTATAGAATCAATGCAAGATAATTCTGTATTGGTTATTTAAGTATTTTTAACTCAGTGCTACCTGAACTGAGTTTTCTCCCCTAAACCTAGTGCACAACATTTACAATTAAAGCAGCCACACAGTCCGTCCTCAGGCCCTGTTGTGACTGGCACCAACCTGCCAGGAGGCCACAACGCAGCAGACTGTTGTATTTACAATTTGCTAATTGGACTGCTTAGCACCTGTAAGGCCAAACTGAAAGTGTTGCTTTTCTCTGCCTTAAGTTTCCTTTTCAGATGATGGGCATGGTTTCATTTGAGAATCATGATTATTATTTCGCCTTTTATCATCTCCACTTTCACTTTTCAGAGCATTGATCATTTACACTATGGTGATATAAGAAGTACAGAATGCTTGGCTGCAATAGAGGTGGAATGAACTGTGCAGTTCAAGTGGAGCATCAGGTAGTCGATATACCTTTGAATGCCCGAGCTGTTTCTCATTGCCATTGCTCTGCCTGAAGTGGTGGGAAGGAAAACACTGATTCGAGCCTGAACAGCTGTCTGGGAAACGGATGACCTGAAGCTGTCTTGGGCTGATGTGACAGGTAATAGCGGGGGCATCTCTGCTGCACGCTTCCTCCCTGAGATGATTAACAGAATTGATAACATGTTGAACTAAATGTCAGCAAAAATCAATAACTGGAACGTAAGAGCAGGCTGAGGCAAGTGAATTGGCTTTGGACAAATAAACAGGCCTAGGGAACAGAATCCCTGGCTGGAAAACCCAAACTGCCTCCAGTGCCATGGCAGGGAATTATGAAACCTGCCCTTGAACTTGATGTCACTGACTCCCAGAGTCTGGGTGGGAAGAGAGATGGGATCAAGCTGGCTGCCAAGACCTCTTGGCTAAGAGGACGATTTCTTCAAAGCAGAGTCTCAACTGGATTGACAAACTTCAAAAATATAATTAGAGTGCTATGTATCTTCATACAAAAAATAATTGCTTAAAATATGCCTAAGTCAACTTTGCATAATTTCTTACATTTAAAAACAATCTACTTTTAAAAGGCAGAATCTTTTACTGCTACTCTCAAATTAAAGTCTTTTCCCCCCTCATTTTATGAAATGCTGCTCTGTTTTTTAATGCTGATTCTCCTAGCAACATTTGGAATTATTGTGCCCTTGATTATATTATTAACTTGCTGGGTGGTCCAGGGTTTCAGACAGAGAGGTGCATTTGAATGTCTGCTGTTTTGTATTTATAGCCATCAGTTGCAGTTAGTGCCAAGTCCAAAATATCTCCACTGATACTCCTGGCTGCAGCCTCTTTTTATTTAAATGTGCACTTAATGATAAAGAAAGAAGCAAGATTTGGTTAAACTCCTGTTGGAAATTTAGCTCTACATAGTTTCCCCATAATTTAAATGTCTCATTTTCAGATAAAATGTATACCAAAATGTTTAACAAAAAGTCTTAATTTTCTAAATTTAACATAACATTAATTCCACAATCATAAAAGGTATCAGGTAAATTACAATAGCTTTCTAATTAGTCTTAACTCCATTTCATTACCTTTCCATGCTATATCCATGTATACGACATAGTGACTTAATTATTTTTTCTTATAGCAAGACGTTTTAGGCTATGGTTTCCCAAACTGCAACCAAAACAACACTTTGATCATAAATTATCTGTGTGCTTGTCATTCTCATCCTTTTGTGATCTCTCTCCTTGGGTGTGGGGTTGAATTAAGTGACATATTTGCCAAAGAGAAGGTAGCAGATACAATAAGCTATTGCTCCTCAGATTAGGTCATAAAAGATCCGTGGCTTTTAACCCAAGGACTCCCTTGCTATTCTGCTCTGAGATAAGCCAGCTCCTCTATGCTTTGTGCAGTTCCCCTGGAGAGGCAATCTGGCTACATCTGAGCAAGGTATTCATCACACAACCAGCATAAGAACTGATCTGAGATCCTCAGTTCAACTACAGAGTATCTGATTACTGACAGTGACCTCATGAGTGATAGTGGAAATGGCTATTCTTCCACTGAAGTCTTGAAAGAAGACCAGAGCTCTGCAAACCCCTGGACTGGAAATGGTGATGTAATTAAGATTTTCTGTTTTAAGTCAGTAGGTTTAAGGATGACTTGTTGCACAGCCACAGGGAGTAAATATACCTGGAATTATGAGATGTATGAATTTTGAGCATCTCTTCCTCACTTGCTGAGTCAGGTACTCTGGGAGTGGGGACCAGTCATGAGTGCTTGGGGATCTCCACTCAGGGATTCTGATGCCTCTTGAGGTTGAGAACCAGAACTGTTACTTTGTGGATAAACTCCAAAATCACCAGCTAACCCTACGATGTTCTTTGTATATACTTAAGAAAAAGACAAAAAAAAAAAACCCAAACAGAAAATAACCTTGCTCCTTAATCTTGTGTTATTCATCTCTAAGAATTTCCCATCCCAACCAATAATTCAGCAGCTGCAGCTACAGCTGAAGATGCTTTAGCAGCCACTGTCTTATTATCTGCAAAACTGTGCTCGGTAAATTATACACATTATTTCATTTATTAATAATTACTATTGTGAAAGTAATGAGACACAACACTTGTTGAGTGCAGCCTACATTTGAGTCCTTATTATAACATGTCTCTATGTAATATCCTATCACTCAGTCCTATAAGATTGTCATTGCTATTATTATCCCATCTTACAACTCAGGAAATAAGATACAGAGATGGAGTAGCACACCTGAAATCACATGGCAGTGAGAAAGAAAGCCAAGATTCGACAGCCTTACTGTGTAACAGGTGTGCTGAATCAGTGGGCCACGCTGGGGTCCCTGGACACACAGTTCCCTCCACTCCCTCTGGTCTCTCCAATCCCAAGGGCTCTTCCACCCCACTAAGTCCCAAGGGAACTGGCTTTCTGAAATTCTGCTAGAATGTCTCTGGCACACATACGTATACAGCCCTCCATTAGCTCAACAAATTTTAATTGAAAGATTATTATTTACCAAAGAAATTCCCAGAGAGTGCAAATTTAGCTCTAGACAAAAGAACAAACAAAGAGAAAAAAAAATCCTTGCTCCAGATCTTCCATTCTAATGTTGGGGAGAAACATTCTGACATGTTTGGGTAGTGCTTAGACTATCTTGCCCAAAGTTCTTGTGTTGGGAATTTAATGCCCGAGGCTGAAGTGCTCAGCACCTACAAGGCATTTAGGTCATGAGATCTCCGATTCATCCATGGATTAACAATGTTGGTATCAGATTGGCTTTGTGCCTTGAGAACTGGTTTACTATAAAAGGGAGTTTGGCCCCTTCTTTTGCCCCCATGTGCTCTTCCTCTTCTACCTTCTGCCTTGCAGTGACCAGCAAAGCAAACTGGCTGGATTTCTCTGGGACCTTTCCCTCAGACCATGCATTTCCCAGTTCCAGACAGTCAGAAATAAATGTCTCGTCATTATAATTTATCCAATCTCATGAATTCTGCTACAGCAACACAAAACTAAGACACAGTCTAAAGAAAACAGAAAATGTTATTCTAGATGATAATGAGAAAATAATATAAGTGAAACCAAGAATGACTGGAATCCAGTGCAATGGTCAGGGAGGCCCCAGGTCAAAAGGTAATGATGTTAGAGCACATTTCTGGCGTAGATGAGAAAGGCGATTTGTGGCTCATACAGGAAAACCTCATGATTCAGTATTAAAGCAAATGCAGAGATCTTGAAAGGGGAGAGCGCAGACCATATTAAGAGGACATCAGAGTGACCTGTATGGCCCAGCGTTGTGGGTCGAAGGGGAGACCTGAGGAGGGTATTTCTAGCCCATCACAATACTGTGGGTTTTCTCTGTGTTGATGAGAAGAAGTGGGTGGCACTGAACAAAGGGAACCACAGGCTTTAGTTTTCACCTCAGTGGGCAACTCTGGTTTGTATCTTGGGAAGAAAGTGGATGGCAGGGTAGAAGCTGAAGATCAGCTGCCGAGCTTACGAGCTGATTTCAAGGCACCCCAGACCACAGAGGCCTAGGCCACGAGCGAAGGGAAAGTAGGTGGTTGAAATCTGTGTGCAGTGTGAAGGCAGAGCTGGCAGCATTTCCTCAAGGATGAGATAAGGGATAATAAAAAAAGAGAGTGCCGGGCGTGGTGGCTCACGCCTGTAATCCTAGCACTCGGGAGGCAGAGACAGGAGGATTGCTGAGTTTGAGGCTTGCCTGGACTACATAGTGAGCTCAGGGCCAGCCTGAACCACAAAGCAAGACCCTGTCTCAAACAAACAACAAACAAACAAACAAACAAACAGAGTAAGGAGGTACATTTTTTGGGCTGATCAACTGGAAAGAAGGAAATGTGTTTTAGTGAAATCGAGATTGATGTACAAGTCATAAGTTTGGGGAAAATTCTCAAGAATCTGGGTGTGACTGCTAAATGTTGAAGGCACATTAGATATCTAAGTAGAGATATCCACATGGAAATTGGATATACAAAGAAATTCCAAGGTACTGTTGATGCTAGGGAACTGAATCTATGAGTCATCAGTTTATGATGACACTTTTTTTTTTTTTTTTGAGACAGGGTCTCGCTTTGTAGTTCAGGCTGGCTCTGAGCTCACTGTGTAGTCCAGGCAAGCCTCGAACTCAGCAATCCTCCTGTCTCTGCCTCCTGAGTGCTGGGATTACAGGCGTGAGCCACCATGCCCGGCTGAGTCATCAGTTTATAAATAGTATTTAAAACTATGACACCACATGAGATCATTAAGGACATAAATATAGATTAAAACTCTTGGGGTTCCATGAATAAAGGCATATATTCAAATATAGCCCTTTTGCACTTTTAATTTTCTTCCCTAAATGTTTGTTAAATATTGTATGTCTGGCAACCAACCAATTCTGGTTTTTCTGCTTGGTCATTTCTGTCTCCAAGTAGGAGAACCACTGAACCAGAATTTATTTATACTTTTCTAGTCTAGGTACTCAAAGTAATAGGCTTTTAACGCATCTTTTTATAATAATATAATAACTACAACTAGCTCAACAAATACTTGAGGTAAGAAAATGGGATATTTTTTCTTTTTTGCTTTTTGAGACAGGGTCTCACTTTGTAGTTCAGGCTGGCCCTGAGCTCACTATGGTACCCAGGCAAGCCGCCGTGAACTCAGCAATCCTCCTGTCTCTGCCTCCCGAGTGCTGGGATGACAGGCGTGAGCCACCACGTCTGGCATTGTGGTATGCGGTGTTGATTGTTGGTGGGCATTTCTCCATGCCCAGCATTATATGTGGTTACCGGGGATCGAACTCAGGTCCTTGTGCTTGCGAGGTAGGCGCCGGAACCACTGAGCTAACCCTCCGGCCCAGAAAATGGGATATTAAAATTAACTATTGTTCACACATAGTAGGATAGTCACAAAATGTTTTTTTTATTCTTTTTGAATTTTAGTATAACGGAGGGCTACTCATTTTAGTTTGGAATCTCTAAATTATATTTCTTCATTAGAGACTTCTTTGGAGGCTGAAAAATATAAATTAAGAAGTATAAGGAAAGGATTTCTGGGACAATGAAAAGAAGTGTATTTGAGAGGGGCCCGGTTACTTATGAGTTCTCCATGTCCAATTCTATGTGGGCACACAAAAGACACACTGAAACTTCGGACATGAGAGCAAGGCAGACTTTCTCAGTGTCTGCGTCTAGGGACGCCTTAGCATAATAACCTCAGACAAGGTTTAGAGGGGGGAGTCTGAGAGCTGGGCAAAATAAAAGAATATGAATAATGCCATAAGAAGACTATAGAATTAGGAATTCAATCCTGTCTTACTCAGATCTTCAAAAAGATTGAGGAATTGTTATAATCAAATGACATTATGGTCTATTACTGTATTTTTCATTTTGGAGTTGGGAGAGGACCAACTCACTCTAGAAAATGCTCTGTGTGTTCGCTTTGAAGTAGATAAGATAAAGCTCAGTGAAAGCAAATGAAAGATGCATCTCCAAGTAGTTTTCAGAGAATGCTGTCGATGAGCCAGGGACCCCATGTTGTCTGGTGAGCAGTAATAATCAGAAAACTTTTCAGCGATGTAAATTCAAAATAAATTTTATTTTCCTCGCCCCATTTTTCTGCAGCCATATTGAATTCAAGTCAAGCATAATGCTTAGCTAGAACATCTTTCAATTAGAACAATGTATTTATTTGCATTGATTCAGAGGCTGTTTGAGTTTCACTTTGTATTGCTTGTTCTGACCAAACTTCAACAAAGGATAAGCAAGGGAGTATTTCAAGAAACATGTTTTTCTCACCCTGAGTTCAGTCATCTTAGGTTACATAGAGTTATGGCTATAAGGGCTGGCAGAGGGAAGATGTACTTCTCCATAGCAATGCAGTGTGCAAGTCAATAAACATTAATCAAGTTCATTTGGTTCTCAAGGAGCTGCAGCAGGTGTTGTGTAGGTGTGAGTAGGGAAACATAGAAAAGACACCCTGCTTTTAGATCATTTACAAAAGTGTAGGGAGAAATAATAGAAGAAAACAAGTAACAAGAAAACCATCATAAGTACTTCTAGGGCTTATATAGCTTCTCCCTGCAGAGTAAGTAGGAGATTCAGCATCAGAAAGTTCTAATTAATAAAAATAACTGATTGGGGAAAAGTATATCAGACAGGATAATTCTCCTTCAGGTACCCAAATAACGGTTCATAGAAGCTTAAACAAGAATTTACTTTTAAAAATCATACCTAGAGAGAACTCCTAAATTAGAGATTCTACATGGAAGCTGGACAACACCATACCTCATGGATTAGTCAACTCACCATTTTATTAAGGTTTTTCCTGTTGGCCATAAACGAGCTGCCACCATTCTAGCCATCAATTCATCTTAGGGAAATATTCAGAATCATGAAGTGCACTGCGAATCATCAAGTCTTCCTTCCTCCTGCCTTTTTATTACTTGGAGAAGGAATTTGCCAGAAGTTGGTCTGTCCTCCCTTCTCTGCCACACATACAGGTTCCTCTGAATCAGACGCCAAGGCCAGAAATGGTGTGAAAAAATGTAAGTGACACTGGGTTGTGAGATAGGAGCTCAGCAAGAGTAAAGAATGGGCAGGAAGAGCAGAGTCATCTCTGTGGAACCTGACAGTGGATGCTCCCAGGAATACCATCAACAAATTTCTTTGAGATATACATGTTACTGGACTTCCCAATGACTGTAAGTGCTTTCCCAGTGCTCTGCCAGGTACAGCTGCTACCCATGCTCCTGTGCTTGGAAAAGCTGTGCCAACCTCTGCCAGCCCATTCACTGGTCGGTGTTCCACTCTTGTATGTTTCTGTAGCCCTTCTACAGGACGTACCAGGTACTGCACTAGGGGGGTTACGAATCTCACAACCCTCATGCCAACCTGAAGTCACTTTCCAGGGGGGAGGGCACTGAGCTCAGGAAGGTGGGATAACTCCACATCCTGAGGCCTCCATCCCTTCCCCCTGCAGAGGGCCGCGACCCCACCTGCCTTCCAGCTCAGGGGTCCTGGACATCTGCTCATCCTGTGGTGGGGACGGACACTACAAAGATGCAGCTTGCTCAGGCCTGAGCTCCACTGCCTGACTGTCCTGGGCTCCATCTTCCTCATCTTCACAGTGAGCCAAAATATAACCCCCCAAGGCCATTTCCCTATTAGATTCTCAGTAACTGACACTGCAACGGATCTTGTGAAAGTAGAACCCAGGCTCTTGCTGTGTCAGCAACACATCCAAGGCATCGTGTGGCTTCACAATCCATCGTTCCTACAGTACTCGTGGGACTCTTTGTCTACCACTATGCTCCTTGGCTGGAAAACCCAACAGGTCCTCTCATTGTCCTTTGAAGCCACCTCTGCTCCTGAGAGTGGGCCAAAGACCCCACCAGATAGATCCACCACAGCCTTCTTTTCCTGACTCACTCATCCCAGCCATACAACCCTCTTCCCTCAGGTTCTACCTGGAGCTGCTTCCTCTGGACCATGGAGGTGCTTGTCCTCAGAGGCAGGTCCTCTCCCTCTCCCGCCCTCCTCACTAGGCTCCTCTCCTTCAGTCCCCAATACACCATTGGCTCCTCATGGGGCTTCTCTCCCATTCTCATTCTGGCATCCTCAAGGCCTGCTTGCTGTGGACTCCCTCCTTCCCCACCATCTCCCACTTTCTCTCCTTAGATCATGCTTCCATTTCCTGTATGACCCCACTCATCAGTCGGTGTAGCCATTTCATTTTGTAGCCATAGCCTACACTTAAAACAGTGATACCTTACTGCAAAGGGGAGAGACAACCACAGGATTGTAGAGCTTAACTAAATGCAATGACTCTCACTTTCTTCTCAGTGCTCTGGGTGGATTTGAGGGTCCAGAGCTGAGCCGAGTGCTCTCTCACTGAGCCTCGTCTCCAGCCCCCTGCCCTTTTCAGTAGTTTTAAATTAAATGAATAACCACATGCAAGATAAAATGAAGGTCATCTAAGCATCTGCTTTTTTTACTTTCACAAACACCTATAAGAAACAGGGCAACATCTGCAGACACTGTCCTTTCGTCATAGCAATGAGAAATGACTGCATTTCCTCATAGTTTTGTTCAAATAATAGCTTTCAACAGCCATAGTGACTTGATTTCCTTCATCTGACACTCCTATGTGATAAATAACAGATATTTATCTAGTTTACTGACCTCCTATCTTTCTCTCCTGAGAAGTAGTTAAAACATGTGTATTTTGCAGGTTCAGATTAACCTGTGAGTGTTTTCCAAAGGGTAGAGTTTATTACTGGTCAACTTTCACTCCAAAGTAGCTGCCATGTTAGACAGTGACAGAGACTCACTGACTGAGGCCAATGATAGTAGCTAGATACTCTGGAGTCTGAATTCTGTGATGATTCTGTGCATTTGTGCACCTAATCCTTCTTCCAAAATATCACTCTTATGTTTGTAATAATCTAGAATTTACAGTGTATCTCAATAAAAGACGAAAAAGATATCCATTGTGGTATAGGAAGGTATGATCTCAAATGCTGTGTTTTCTTGGCATTTCCTTTCTTTGGTTTTTCTGGAAGCAAATGCTACTTGTGTTTTGGAAGGTGAAAATAAACAGGAGATTTACCTACCGGCCTTGAACAAAATGTAGATGTTCGTTTTGCCTCAGAGCTAATGAAGGTGGAGTTCGGGGGAAGGGCTGGGCAGACAAGTACCATTAAGGAATGAAGTGTTCAGTTTATTCCGCTCTCTCTTCCTATTAGATATATTGGACATCTTCTCTATGAGGTGATTTGTCACATTAGGTTATTAGCTGTATGAGGATTAGCTCTCAAATTCCACTAAATAAATCAGGTTTTGGTCTTCAGAATACCTGTAAAGCCTATTAAGCATTTCACCGCTACTTAAATAACCAGAAGCAGGTGAAATGCTTTTTCCCTATTCTCTGCTCCGTTTATCACTTTTGTACTGTCAAAGCTACTGCAATTTGAAAACTTCTAAGCTAATCATTCTTTACTTAGAAGATGCTGCTATCTTCGCAAGTGGCAAGGAGTGGGGTAAACACTGAAAACCAATACCTGCTGGAGTGAATGGATGGACGTTTTGGGCAGACAGCAGCACACTTTGCTTTCGGCTCCACAGGGGAGGCCGCCTAGGAGGGTGGGCATTGTGCAGGAGGCTGGGAAGTCACACGGAGGGCAGGTCTTTGCCTTCTGTCCGGTGCTAGAGGGGAATCCTGCCAGCTACACAGAAGCCCATTAGCGTGTGCTGTGTGTGGTTGATGAAGAGTGCTTTGGGAAAACAGAAGCTAGGAACTGGAGTTGTGACTGAATTTGCCAGACAAAGAGAAAGTGTATGGAGAAAGCTATTCCGGGCAAGTAGAGAGGCATGGAGAAAGGTGTGACTCAGGCTGGTGTGCTGGACAAACTACAAATGAGCAGCTGCTAGAATGACAAGGCAGGGCACAGATGGGGTAAAGAGGATGAGGGAGAAGGGACCAATTGTGGAGAGCCTCTTCCATCACGTTTGGAGTCGCACTTAACCTAATGAGGTGGCAGGGAACCATAGACAGAGAGTTCTTCCAGATAAGGGGACAGCAGAGTAGAGAGCCCAGACCAGGAACAAATTTTGCCTCTCTGCAATTATTGTTGATTGGAGTAAGTGTCTTTTCAGGACGTGAAAATTAAGAGAGACCCTTAAACCCTGATGCTGCTCTATTGTAGAGAAAATAAACCAGCAAAAGCCTGAGGGCAAAAGAAGTCTGTATAAAAAACTGATCCTGCAGTTGTGAGAAACCAGTATTGATGGGTGGTTTCAGGTTTGTGTTTGCATGAATGTGGCTCCTTTTGTTTCAATTTCCCTTGTGTGTTCTAACATAACAAGGGCTGCTCACTGCATTCTGACTGTGCACATTTTGGTAAGAGAGGGACTTCAGAGATAAAAGTCTAATGATCTTTACCTGATGGGTATCATTTGCATTTCCCCACATTCTCATATGTAGATGACATTAGACTTGACGATTCTTCCCCAGGCCAAGGCTGTGGTGTGCTTTTACCGAAAGTGAAATGAAAACCAAAAAACAAACCCAAACCTCCCACTGAAAGGCACTGAGGACAGGTTGGCAATTGGAATGTCAACTCCTTTCCTTCTCCATTTCCTTTTGGCTTGTTCGTCTACTCTACTGAAGCTGTTCTCCAGTCTTTCTTAATGTTCCTCCATCTGTTTGTGTCTCTTTCATGGTCTTGAGAGTTGTAAAGTCTGACAAATCCTGCAGTAGAACTCCCTGCATCTCAGAGATGTGTTCGGGGGAGGGGGCTGGAGCTCTTCTTCCTCCGGGAAGACAGTTGAGTTCTTTTCTGTCTCTGGACATCGCTGCTGTGCATGGTGTTCTCTCTTGGTCTGTCATACACATTTTCCTACCTGCTAGCAGGGCTTGGAATTAAATATCCATTTTTAATGCCAAGTTTCGTGGGTTTCCCATATTTGAAAGACAGTATTTTTACTATCTGTGAGAAAACATCATACTACATTCACTTGCATAGTTGCACAGAATTGGTTATGACTCCAAACTCAGCCCTTGAACAGGTTTATAATCTTTTCCTTAGCACTCTGACTTAAATAGCTATAAGAATATAAAGGCGATCATAAATTGAGTACCCAAATGCAATTCTAGAACCTTCAATTTAATCACAGAGACAAAGTGGCCCCTTTCTAAATAAAAAATCATTTATAGCTATATGTAATACTATTTAAAATTGCTTATTAGATTGGAATGATTTTTATCAAAGGGCTTACTGATATTGTGGTATTTATTTATAGTGTGATATTATCAAAATATAGTATTGGAAGATGTAGATTAAATGCAATTCCTCTAACTTGCTGATAAGCTCTCAAGAACATTCAATCTAACACTACTGAAACCAACATAAATGTGACCACAAAAAATTCTGACACACAGAACAGTCCTGAAGGATCAACTTTGATCTTTAGAAAACAAAAAACACACACCCAGCTCTGCTTATGTATTCAGGCACTTAACACACTTATAGAATTAAAAACTGTGTCACCAACACAACTACCCCTATGACTCACTCAGGACACATAGAATTAGCTATTTGTGTTCTTGCACAGAGGGGCAAGTTGCTAACAGCACCTGTAATTAACCACCTGCTCTCCTAATTACAGACCCGCAGATTAAATATTCTGAAAGGCAATTCGCTTTCCTCATTTCAGATTAAAGACACAGATTTACATAATAGGAGAACATTTATCCCACTAATGGGTTGTAATAAATTCATACTCGATCTGCATTAAGAAGAGTCGTATTTGAGACCTGGATTTAAATACTGTCTCTTCAAGATATTTCTCTGGACGCGGGAGAAACTATAAGAAGCAATGGCTCCAGCAAGCAAAGTTATCTATTTTGAAGGAATAATTATGGAATAATGTGTGAAATTTTGAAACATGAAAATCGGATTTACAGCTTGAAAAAAATATGATAATTCTCTTCTTATTCTACATTTAAGGAACAAAAATAAAATCCAGTAGTGAGTTTTTGGGGTCTTTTTTGAATTATATAACCAAATAGCCATACTATTTATGGTATCAAAAATATATGGACAGGGATATCATGCCTCTTCATGATAACCTGTTCCACATAGTAAGTATTTTTATCTTTTGTTCCTTTTCTACTTGGCCCAAACTCATCTTGTAGAGCCCATTCTTCCACTATCCTTCTGTTTTTCTCCTACTTTTAATAAATGTGAAATGTTGCCACCATTAAAGCCTACATATGGAAGGAGTCCCTAGACAATATTGTTGGGAACATGTTTTGGGAGAAATAATTGGAAGGTCAAAATGGATCAGGCCTTCCTGGTGCAGACGGACTCTGGACTCAATTCGCCTTCACCTCTGCTAACAAGAAAGACTCCCGATGATCCCTCAGGCTGTGATGCTTCAAGGCAGAACTGCTCCATTGCCGGTGTCTGTTCGGCCCAGAGGGATCTTCATCTGCATAATGTGTCTAGGACTATTGGAGGAGTCTGCCCTGCCCACGGGGTCTGTTACATCCTGTTACTCTAGAGGTGCTAAATAAAAAGTGTGGTGGGCTGGGGCCTGGGGTCTTTTGCATGGATAGCATGGATCAGGCCCAAACTTAGCCTTTCAACCTCATTTCTGCCTATTTATTAATTATTATTTCGCCGTGTGCCATCGACTCACAGGAGACTAGAATCTAATGTAAAGGTTCTAGTTACGTTCCCTTCTCCTGGTTCCCACACAATATCATTATGAAACAGATTCGTTTCACTTATTCTCTTTTTAAAAATGTAATAAGGACCTACTTTGTCCCAGGTGCTGCAGCTGTAAACTAAAGGGATTCAAATCTCTGCCCTGGGAGGCTGCAGAGTCCCAGGGGCAAGTGATGTGCGGGGTGGAGGAGCAAGTATACAGCACCGGATGAAAAATGCTGAGGAGAACGAAGAGCAAGGAGGGTGATGGGGTCAGGGTGCCGGTGCATGCTGAGAGTCACCAGCTACAGCCCTGAGTGCAGTCACAGAGCAGCTACACAGAAGGTGTGCCTGGGCTTGGCTGGGGAAGGTGAGGAAGAGTAACCAAGCAGACGGGAAGTGACAAGAACCAGGCGAGCAGCAAGAAGGCATGAGCTAGCAGAAGGCCATGGTGAGGACACAGGCTGACTTGATCTGAAGGGACTTTGCTTCCTGATGGTGTGGGGAAAGGAAGAAGCAGGTTATGCAGTTTTAGAAAGAGAGATTTAGAAATTCAGTGCATCTTGGTCATGGCCAAGTCTCAGGGCTCTATTTTAAGGGAAGGAAACCGAAGTATAGAGCTGTTAGGATATGTCCTGGTGTGGCTCGCTGAGAATCCAGTTTGAGATGGCAGCTGAGTCCTAAAGGCCTGGCACTCCTCAGAAGCAGGAGGTCTAAGCATCCTGAGACCGAAGATGAGATAGATGAGTTTTGAATCAGCAACCCGAAAATGAACGATCATTAGCAACATGTTGGTGAGAAACGGGATTTTTCTCACATGACCCTTTCTTCACTTGGGCCAATATTTCATGTATTGAATGTCATTAACAGGAGCATGTTCCATAAGGAAGATTTCAAGTGGCAAATTGATCTGTCTCTGCCTTTTTCTTTAGAAATTAAATTAGAATGATCTCAAAAACTGGTTTGGAGGTCTCTGAACCCTTTGTGACTTGTATTTTTTGTATTTTGTCCATAGCATGGCTAAGTGTACACACACAGGCAGGGTGCCGAGGGGTGGGCTATGAGCTCATTGAGCTAAGAGTGTGAGTTCCTGCCTCTGTGGGTTTATATCTTGGCCCAGACACACCTGCAGAAAACACCCCAAACCCAGACCAGCTGTCTCAGCTATGCACACACTTGGTCACAAGGAGGACAGAGTCAGCCAGGCCATCAGTACCAGTGGAGAAAAGACAGCGCATAGCACATACCAGCCAGCTCTCTTCTTAACACTCAAGTGGGAGTGGGATGGGATGGTTGCTGCCCTGGGATGGGGGTGGGATGGTTGCTGGGGGGTGGGATGGTTGCTGCCCTGGCTCCTGATGACAAAGGCAGATAAACAGCAATTTTGATTCTTGGTGTCAGTCTCCTGTGTCCACAGGCTCCTCTCTCGGTGGCTCAGGGGTGGGGTAGCTATTCTAACAGAGGATGTGGTAAATCATTTAGCATATTTCATTTGTTTCTGTGAGTTTCTGGAAACATTGAATCCAGCCACAATTGTCATGCTTTGTTTAATTTATTCTGCTCCTACATATCAGGCATTAGAGGCTTTTGAATTTAGAACATAAGTTTGATACAGTATTCATGTGATTATATTGTTATTAAGCATAAAGTCTCTCCACACCTTTCAAGATGTTAAGTTTCCAGCTAAGATGCTAAAATGCTCAAAGGACACATTTCTAAAGGCATTGCTGTCTATAGTGACATGTTCGGTGAATCACCTCGACTGCCGTACGGGGGGAATCCGGTTGGACAGGGACATGGACTTCCCAATTCTAGTCTGTGCTACGCTTTAACAACTAGATTAACCAGAAATAGGGGCATTTTATTTTTCTTTACTAATATGGCTAATAATTGCCTTATGCAAGTAGATCTCAAACCTTTTTTCAAAATATAAAATATTTCATTATATTAAATTCATATTGAGAGTGAAAGTAAAAATACAACCTTGCAGTTAGGATAAACTCAGAGCAGTTAAGATAACAGGTACTGGCCTCAGATAGATCTGTTTTCAAAACTCATCTTTAATTTACTATTTGAGTAAACTGATGTACTTTATATAACTGTAAAAAACACATCTGCATTTATAAGACAAAAGTGAAAATTAGTACACAGGTTTTGGGAAGATTACTTTGGTAACATTTAAAATACCTTGACAAGTGAATGTGAGAGAACAGAGTAATGATAGCTATTATTATTGTCTTTGTACTCACATCTACATAGAGCTTATGTTTATAAATTCTGTAATGGTTCATATCTAGACGTCTCCTCAAAAGCTCATGTGCTCATGGGTAGGGCTCTGGCAGGTGACTGGACCATGGGCGCAATACTCACGTGATGTTGGTAGGGGAAACCTTGGGAGGAATTGGGCCCCTGGGCTGAAGAGTGTATCTCCCTCCCCCTCCTCGATCATTCTTTGCTTCCCACAGCTATATCCCCTCTTTCCAGGACACCCTGCCTTGGAGCCAGCCAACTATGCGCTGAAACCTCTATAAACTGTGAGCCAGAGTAAACCCCTTTAAGTTGTGGGTATTGTATTGTGTCCCAGTGATGAGGAACTGAACTAAGACAAATTCCACTTCACTAATAATGCAAAAGTGAAGGCGTTCTTCACAGAAACCACAGCCTCATCCAACAGGTGCATGACCTAAATTGAGAGATGATAAAGGTTCAATCACCCCTGGCATTCACAGTTACCTGGGTGCTAACAGGCCTCTGCAGAGCCATCTTAATGGCTCAAATTGCTCAGGCACAGCTGGTGTCTTCCCAAAGAACAAGACCCTGTAGTAGGGAGTGGGTGAGCAGAGGGAGCAGGACTAGCCCTGGGACAGCTCTACCTGGGGCAGGCTCTGGAATCTCAGGTGTGACAGGTACTCAGTACAAAGGGAGTTAAGGTGAGGAGGCAGGAAAAGAGAGTGGAGCCATTGCACAGCAGCAGGCTGATTGTGTAGCCAGTGACAGGACACGATGAGGCACCTTCACGCCTGCGTGTGGTCATGAGGCACCATTGTTATGTGCTGAGCAGTGTTGTTTGGGGCAGTCAGTTTCCAAATAGAAGTCTGTGGTGTTGCAGTAAACTCAGATACCAAGCTTTGCCTCACTCTGAGTAGAACTGAGCAACAGTTAATTTTAAAGTCAAATAATATTTTCCTCTAGAGTCTTCTGACAGGCATGAAGCAATTTTTCTCACATTAACATTTTTCCTCTTATAACCTTTGCTTTCCTTAGCCATTTGAATTATGATGTGAATTTCTTCATATAGCTCTCTCTTTTCATATTAATGATGGCTTTACAATGAAATATTCTTGTTTCTCATTATAATTTTGTTAACTTAGCATTTTATAAACTTAATTTTATAAATCTCATTAACTTGGAATTTGGGGAAGAAAAAAATAGTACCTCCGATAAAGAAGCACTCACTGCATATGATAATTCATTTTAATCACTGAAGAACCTGAATGCCGGCTGCCTTTATGAAAGAACCAAATAACTTGTCACTGGTAGAGATTATTAAAGTTTATTTTAAATTTCGCTCTTCCTCTGGCACCCCTTGAGTACTTGAACACTGGCTGACACTGAATAAGTTTACCAGCAACCAGAGAGAACCACACACTGCCTCCACAACAGAACTATCCAGCAGCTGGCCTGGGGTCCAGATGTCCTGGGAGCTGGCAGGTGCACATCCTTCAGGCACATTCACGGTCTTGATATAGGTAACCATGAACTTCCTGTAGTATCATCAGTGTCCTCCATGACACTTGTCTTGATTTGGACACAAGATATTTGTAAATCAAGTAGATGGGCAGAGACTGCTAGCTATTCTCCAGTTTTGCTTTTCTTCTTCCTTATTAGAATACAGTAGCCACAAATTCTAGGTTGCTTTCTCAAAGTTACTATGGTCACGGGGCCCCAAGAAGGTGGACATGAATGAGGGTATTGTCAGTTCTAGGCCAGGGCCACTGGCTCCTCCTACCCTGCTCTTCTTTATGTTCTGGCTCCACCCTTAACTCTGGACAGGTGTTAAAATGGGTGCTGGGTGACCCTTGTAGGAAGATCACCCTTCTACCTCTTCACCTGTGCAACTGCTGACAGGTGGAAGAGCAAGACCTTCTGTGAGTGCCATCCTACAGAAAGGGTGATTACCTACAGGTGTGGGTGGGCTGGAACTAAGATAGCAACTATTATAGCACTGGAAAGGACTCTTTCCAGACACAAAGATTTGTTTAGGCATTTGTATATGATTTACTACCCCACAAACAGATCCATCTAGACAATCCAAGAAACCACAAGCAATATATTTTCATAAGCTCTTTTGTCATTTGATGAATTAATGGACTATTTAACAAATGAGAAAAATCCCTACAAAAATGTCTTACTGGGAAAAAGAAAAAATTGTTGGGTAAGAAGAAAACAAGTCTGGGTAAACAGGATAAGATTCCACCCAAGGCTCATAGAGTGCAAAAGTTATAAGGAAATGGATTAGTCACTTATTTTAATTTGACAGTCAAGGCTCAGCAAGATTTTATTAAAAAGAAACAGTACTATATTGGTGAGACAGAAGAAAAACATTTTTTTACTGGAAAAGATATTATTTTTTAAAAAAAGGAAATGACCAGTGAGGGACTGACATATTCTTTTCTAATGAAATTACACCCATGACATACATACATCAACACTATGTCTGAAAATGCACACATTTATATATGTATTTTAATAAAGATGAGCATATTCATAATATATGTATATATTTATAGTATGACTATATATAGTATATATAAAATATATTTCTAAAACCATTTCTTCTATTAAGGAGTATGGTAGAC
This sequence comes from Thryonomys swinderianus, assembly GCA_004025085.1. NCBI lineage: Eukaryota > Metazoa > Chordata > Mammalia > Rodentia > Thryonomyidae > Thryonomys > Thryonomys swinderianus. Next base: position 20,786 of record PVIC010024597.1, read on the forward strand.
ATTATTATTTAATTTCAGTCTGATTTCCTGCTTTCCTTAGTAAAACTGAAATCTTGTTATGTCTGGGTACATTTCCTTGTATTTCATTTCAGTGACACAGGGAATCTTTTGTGGAGATTTTCTGTTTATTACCACAGACTAACCTGTTATGACTTTTCCAAACTCTGCACTTGGCATTTTTTCTCTCCCTCCTAATTGTCCCCATAGTCTCTTTTCCTGAATATTATGGACTTTTTATCCTCACGCAGATCTCTGACAACCATAAGTCAAGAAACACAAGTTGCAGAACTTTCCCAGTTAGAGCTGAAATTGGTCCTTTGATATAGTTTAGACACAAGGGACTGAAAATTCCACATAATTAATACACTATATCATTTTAGACTTTTTGCATTGTGACAAGATTCTTAAAGTAAGATTGGAAAAGTACAAAATATGTTGTACAAAATTTATACATAGAAGTTAATTTATATATAACTGTCTCCTTTGATTAACATGACAGTACATTTGTTCTGTTGAATTAGGAGAACACTTTTAAAGGAAAGGTAACTATGTTTTTTGTGGCATTAAATTAGTTTGCATGGGTCATTTTTATGGCCCCAACTGACCTCAGTGTCACTAGGTGAAAATATAAAAATACTTCACTTAAAGAGTCTTGATGTAACACATCTAAATTCTTACCAAATATAATGTACTTGTGATTTTTTTTGTAAATTGAATTCTTTATTGGTACAATTTATATACATCTCAAAATCATGTATAACATTGAGGAATTTGTACCAGTATATGACACAAGTTAATTCTCATTTTTACCCATATCCCTACCCACCCACACCTCCTCACCCCCTTTATACATGCTGTGATTTTTTTCTGAGTTATATTTGCCTGTATTAGGCTACCAGGAGCAAAACAAAGAGAGAAAATCTATACTGGACAACACTGGTCACTACTTAGCGTAATCAGCTCCTTTACTTATCTGGAGTTTAAAAAGCTTCCTCTTATTATTCTAAAATATGCGTGGATAGGCATTCATCTGGGTTTCTGTGGAATATATCAGAGGCTCTCTTACACAAATTTGTCAGTGTATGGAAATTTATGGCCCCATCCCCAAAATACTGTGAAAATATATGAATCTTCCCAGGAAGCAGCACTGTAAAATGAGTGTTTATTTGCCAAAGGTGATGCTAACTTTCAGATGGAAAGTGGCAAATGAAAACCTCTATAGCCAAGCTTCTTTGGCTTATTGCACTCCCTGGGATACCTGTTCTTCATGTTTTTTGTTTTGTTTTGTTTTGTTTTGTTTTTTGCATAGCTCTCTACCTAGTATTTCTCTTGTGCTTAGACTCACATGTGACCTTAAAATGGACCTTCACTTATCTGAGATACATTTGTATGTATGCATGTACATACACCCCTTGATTATAGAACTGACTTTACTGAGTTCATGAGGCAGAAACTTCCCTTTTCATATCCTGCCTCCTTCTGTCTCCTTCCCAAATGGCTCAGATTTACTAGTGAACTGTGGAGCTGAAGGATCTCTTGTTCCTGTGACATGTGAAATGCCACAGGGATTATAGAGAAGTAGGAGGTTTGGTTCTGAATCACACATGTGATCATCTTACAGCTAGCTCACTTGGCCTATGATGCTTGGAAAGTTGGCTGGTACCACAGCGAGTGCGTAATGGTCAGTGTCAACAATTACTGTTATGAAAGGAAGTTTTAATGATAACGAAAAGCTTTCAGAAAGTGATAGTCTCAGTGAAGGGTGACAGTTGAACTAGCAGAAGAGAGCAGTGTGTAAATGGTCATAGGAAATGGAGGTAGAATGGGCTGGGTGACTTTCAGGGAGTGTTTAATGTATGCTCATCAGTGCCACTTTTCAGACAGTACTCATTAAGTCCTTGCACTTTGGCTGTAAAGAAACACATAGATTATCACTCACTTTGCTATGAGTTTCACATGCATGGCTGGCATGTGTCCACTACAGTTTCATGTGTTAGAGGCCTGGCCCGCAGTGTGGTAGTGTTGTGCTGGTGGAACTGTCACCCACCAGGTGAGGCCTGGTGGAAAGTGGTCAAGGTTGGTGTCCCCATGGGCATTAATGTGGTCCTTTGTGAGTGGGTTGTTAGGAGCAAAGCAATCCTGACTCCTGAGACATGGGCTTCCTGTCTCACCAGTGCTTATTGCAATGTACACATCCACCTTTGTGATGCTATACTGTGAGACTCACTAGAGGTTAAGAAGAGGGGGTTGCCCAGGCTTGGGCTTACTTCCTCCAAAATTGTGAGTTGCATAACATCATTGTTACAAGGACCTAGTCTCAGGTATTTCAGTATAGCAACAGAAAACAAACCAAGACACACTTACATTCAAACTCAGAACTCATTTCTTCAATGATATTTGGTACAATGTATGAAAATTTTCAGTGTCATCTCTTTATTCCATTGTATTCAAAGATAATTTCTAATATTAGCTTTCAGCAATCTACTAGCTGACCTTTATGATAATGCAATTATTTCTAATTAAAGTCTTATACCAAAAATATATTGAGATAACCACTTTTTTTCTAATTTCAAGTGAATTTATATTAAATTTTAATTTGAAATAATTAATAGTGCTCTACCAACACTTGAAATTCATGGCTTCTTAAGGTGTTATTCAGTTTCAGTGATATTTAATTTTCATCTGTAGACTTTTATTTTCACAAGAATGTAATTAAAACTTGGAGAAAATTAGCATAAAAGTTTTGTCTTACATCATTCAGGAGTGAACATTAAATAAAAGTTTATTCAGATAGAATTAAAAAGGTCTCCAGTAGGATTTTCTAAGTTAAAGAACTATTATAGATGTATCTAAAGCCAAAAAAAAAATATGTAGAGTAGAAAGCAAAGAAGTATAGATGTAAGAAATGAGTAAATAATGCTAAATAATGTATGCTAAAATATGAAAAAATGTTTAAAAATAAAAATAATAATGCCTAAATTTAGGTAGTATTATATCAGGTGTACATAAAAGTTTGGGAAACAATCATGACTATAACAGGGACCTATGTGGCAGACTCTAAACAGTTTTGAATCATCGTTCTGTTTAAGAAAAGGGTTGATACATTACTGATTCATATTAGTCTTTATCTCATGAAGCTCAAACTTTAGAAGTGATGGCTCCTACATAAAAAAAATTTAGAGAAGTGAAAAGAAGAGAATGAAGAATCCTTAAATAGGGCTGAAGTGTAGCTTGGGGGTAAGATGCTTGCTTAGCATGCACGAGGACCACCAAAGATAAAAACAAAAATTGAAAAAGAAAGAAGAAAGCTTGTAGAGTAGATGGGGGTAAATAAGTCAGATTTGGATAAATAGAACTTTAGAATTGGGGAGATTTTTTGAGATAAGGCAGTATAAGGCAAAACAGAGATACTGTGAATATTGTATATTTTGAATATTGCACACACTCATGACTCGCATGTTGAAATGTCACTGAATTAGGTTGTTTCCAGAAGGTGGGCTATGGGAGAAGAGGAAGCGCTAGTGCTAAGGTAGGTAGGATTAGGGTCTTATAAAAGTGGCTCCAGTGAACTCATTCATCCCTGTCACCACTCAAAGCAGAACGCGTAGTCACCATTATAAGACAGGATGTAGGTAGACATGGGAGGTACCCTGATCTTAGACTTCAACTTATTAGCCCCAAGATGTGTGAGAAATAAATGTTGCTGCTTGAAGCCACCAAGTCTGAATGACCAACATAAGAGATTCCTCACTGTCTCCCCACAAAGCTGGTTATAAATAACTAGAGTGGAGTATTCATTGAATAGGAAAAGTGGTAATGAGACAGTGTAAGAAAGGAATTCTGAGAGAAGATTGATAATATAGTTCTGCATCAGAGAGGATGCTTAGAGTCCGTTACTGTCTCTTTTGCACAATATAAAGAAGCTGTGAACAGTAGACATCCACCAGCACCTACAGTCCAGGTAAACTGGATCTCTGGTGTCTTAGCTGAACTGATGTTTGATATCAGCTCTCCTGGAACCAGACTTGGCATCCCAAGAAGTACTATAAACATAATTTGAGAAACAGAAATCTAACAGCAGGTGTGTAGTGATTTTAAGAATAAACCTCTTGTTTTAAAACTTGTTATTTTCAATGCATGATACTATTCCCAGCTCTCCTGTAATTCCCCCTGCCCAGACTTTCCAATATAACCTCTGTGCCTTTTTAAAAATTTTTATAAGCCTTTTAAAACTCTTTTCTCTTCATTCTGCTAACTCCTTTCACTTGGGTTAATTTCCTTCTTCACCATTTCCTAATCTTTATTTTTTATTTGATGCTGATCTTCTGTTTCCTTATTTTGTGTCTTTATTTCTTTTTCCCCTCATGTGCCTCATCTGCAATTTTAAAAAAACTCCATTAGGTTATAGAGAAACTGCTTTAATTCTGCACATGTGTTGAATACTTAGCTTCCACTAGTAAGTGACAGTGGTATGGTTTATATTTCGATGTCCCTTGATAGCTTCATGTACTTCCCCATGGGGCTTTGGAAAATAACTGGCTTGGGGGTTTACAGGTGACTTGCTTATGAGGCAGGGCTGGGTGGAAGTGGTAGGTTACTGGGCCAGCCTGATGAGGCTCTGTGTCCCTCTCCAACCCTTCCTGCACTCTGCTTCCTGTCTGCCATGCCCTGAGCAGGTGTCCCCCTCCATGGCCCTGTGCGGTGCTGTCCTGCCTCGGCCACCAGGCTGCGGACTGAACCTCTACAAACTGAGTGAAAACAAAACTCTTCTCTTCTCAGTTGTGGGTGTCAGTTACTGTGTCTCAGTGACAAGGAAAGCAACTAAGACATGAAGCAGAAGGCAGAGGTTAAAAGTTTGCCTGCAGGGCCGGAGGGTTAGCTCAGTGGTTCCGGCGCCTGCCTTGCAAGCACAAGGACCTGAGTTCAATCCCCGGTAACCACATATAATGCTGGGCGTGGTGGCTCACGCCTGTAATCCCAGCACTCGGGAGGCAGAGACGGGAGGATTGCTGAGTTCGTGGTGGCTTGCCTGGGCACCATAGTGAGCTCAGGACCAGCCTGAACTACAGAGCGAGACCCTGTCTCCAAAAAGCAAAAAAAAAAAAAAAAAAAA
>PVIC010024598.1:0-25773 GCA_004025085.1 Thryonomys swinderianus
TCGGCACTGTGGTATGTGATATTGATTGCCAGTGGGCGTGAGTCTCCATGCCCAGCATTGTACGTGGTCACTGGGGATTGAACTCAGGATCTTGCGAGGCAGGCACCGGAACCACTGAGCTAACCCTCTGGCCCTGTAATAAACATTTTTGTACAGAACCCTTATTATGCATTCTGAGCCATCTTTTAAAACATCACCAAAAATAACATTATCCAGAGGTTATAAACCATTGCTGAACTTCCTTTCATAAAGACTGGGTCAAGTGTATTACCACCATTAATGAGTATGCTCATTTGATCAACTTTGATAACAAAGGGATTTTACAAATATACATAATAGTACGAATTTAGGTTAACTTCATATTTTAAAACTTTCCCTATTAACATTTATGTTAATAGGGCCGGAGATTTAGCTCAGTGGTTCCAGGGCCTGCCTTGCAAGTGCAAGGTCCTGAGTTCGATCCTGGTAACCACATACAATGCTGGGCATGGTGACTCACACCCACCAGCCATCAATACCACATACCACAGTGCCGGGCGTGGTGGTTCACGCCTGCCATCCCAGCACTCAGGAGGCAGAGACAGGAGGATTGCTGAGTTCGAGACTTGCCTGGGCCACATAGTGAGCTCAGAGCCAGCCTGAACTACAAAGCGAGACCCTGTCTCAAAAAAAAAAAAAAAAAATTTATGTTAACAACTTCTATTCAATTAGCTGTAACTCCTCTTTGAAGAATTTCATATTCTCCCACCTAACAGAGTATGCATTTCATCATAATGTAGCATTAATAGATTTATCAAGAATCAATAATCCAAAATTTTGCAAAGCATTTTATTAAAAGTAAAACAAATAGTAAGGCACAAAAATACATCCATTTTGAAAAAAAATCCTCCAAAGAAACTTCTTTTAAATTATAGAATAATTTAGCCATTTTAAATAAAAAAATATAACTTTTTAAGCCACTAAACTTTCTCCCCAAATAAATGTTTTCCTAGTTCCAAAGAAGTTTCTTAATATAGTGCTGAGTTTCTACATTGTAATGCACACTTCTTTAAAATTCTACCTTTGTTATTTATATACATTTGGTATGCTCACAACTTTAATCATACATCAAACTTTATTTTTAAAAAGATAAGGCCTGGTGCTTTCCATTGCTTCCTGCATGCTGTTGACCATATAAAGATACAAGTGCCAGAACTAGATACATAAATCTAGCATAACATCACTCTACCATAATAGTGTAGAGCCAGTGAGACAGACTCAAATCTTTTTAAAAAAGAAGGTATAAAGATCAACATTCTATATATGTTTTTAATACTTTCAATATTGACATTATAGGAGTGCAAACATATGTACTATAATACAGAAGGGAAAGCTGGTATTCTGTAGTATAAAAAAGATAAAAAATTATTTTCTTTACAGGAAAAGTAAGAGAATATCTTAAAATCTCTGAGGCTTAGACTATTCATCTATTTTTCCTTAACTTTGAAATAAATTGACTATGCTTCAAAGAAACATTTACTAATCTAAACCAAATCATAAAGTTTCCTCCTACGAAAATTTCACATTATTATATAAATCTAATACGGGGGCATAATAAGAACTCTTTAGTATTTTGCCTAAAAACACATCAAACTCCTCAGACCCCTTCATAATAATAATAATAGGGAGACCTGTCCTGTAAGCCAACATAAGCACCTATAAGCCTCAGATCACAGGCCTGGAAACCCAGGCAAAGTCAAGATGGGAAGAAGCTGGGCAGCGGCTGGTGAGAGCTCTCCCATACCCTGCAGGTGATCAGCAGCAATGGTATGAGGAAGCCTCCTAATTTCAGTGTGAGGCTAAGAATCTTTAGCTCAGTTCATCACATACCAACAGTTGACACAAAAGCAAGGAAAACACTTCCCCTTCTAAAAACATTTCTGAGGAGATCCTGCTTTCTTTAAAAAGAGAGAAAAGTGGGGTTAGCTATGCTACACAGGTAACATGATTTATCTTAACAGTGGCTAAAAGAAGTGTTTTTATAAATACCATTGAGGTGACATCAGAGGGAATTTCCCTCATCATAACACACCACACTAAATCCCAGCACCTCTTGCCACAAGCCCAAGGTTCCACATTGTAAAACTCAACTAAAGCTCTTGGTGAGCTAAGGATCAAACTACAGGACAGCGGATTAGACAAAGATGTCAGCAGGCACTCTGGTCCGAAACAACTGGGCTAAAGACAGAAAATGCCCAAAGCAGCACAGACACACAGCTGGGCAGGAGTGGGCGGTAGACCATGACTGAAGCAGGAGCTGAAGTAAAAATGGAACCCATACTGTCAGATGAGACATTCTTCTCCCAAGAGGGATGTCCCAGAGCAATGGCATTTTGAGAACCATGCCTTTCTCTAGAACATCTGCCAACACTGTTTACTTGCCAAATGTTCACTATTGGAAACACATTTGCAAATATCTTTCAAGACATTATTACTAGAAATAAATCTTTACTAACTTCTCTGAAATGCATAAATAAGTAGTTATAAAAATAGGCTTCAGAGGGAAAGAAAAAATTAGTTTTGCAGATGCATAGTGAAATTATGTTTTATGTATTTGTATAGCTTATGATTTTCATGTTTCCTCAATAAAACGTCTCTGAAGTAGCTCTCAATTCACAAATTTAGCACTCCTTCAGAAAAAAGACAAAGAAGAGCCTACCTTTCATTACTGTTCAAAATGTCCACTAGCCTTGTGTCTTTGGTCATGAAAGCAGCAAAAATTCACATTTTCATCATACTACATTCAACTGCCTTTCAAGTTTAGAACAGTGTGTATTTTTTAAAAAGATACTAAAACAAAAAACTTCAAATTACATATTATAAAACAGTATAACAGCTGGGCGTGGTGGCTCACATCTATAATCCCAGCACTCGGGATTATAGGCAAGAGCACTGCTGTGAATTTGAGGCTTGCCTGGGCTACATAGTGAGCTCAGGGCCAGCCTGAACTACAAAGTGAGACCCTGTCTCAAAAAAAAAAAAAATTTAAAAAAGTATAACAAAATAAGGTGTAAAACAAATTAACTGTAGAATAGAATACCAAGATGATGTAAATGACCGTTCTGGTTTCCATAAGGCTCACTAGGAGCATGGATCACACCTAGCTGAGCAGGAATACTTGGGAAGCCAAGTGGCTGGATGTCTACAACCTCCCGCAGCAGATACAGCAGCAGCATATGTCCTCATGACCTGAGGGTGGGGGCAGTGGCAGAGTAGATCTTTGGAAGTGACCCTCAAGACTTCTCTCCTGTGCACTGTGTCCCCTGAGCTCAGAGAAGGATTCACTCCATGATCCCACGTGCACAGCAATATTTATAGAGAAGGACATTGTGCCACCAACCAAAGACAAATAAAACAAACAAGCCTAGGTTCCAAAGTCACTTCAGTATAAAAGTAAAAGGAAATTATCTTTGCATCTGGTATGTATAAATTCAAAAGATGAGAGACTGATATATTCCACTTCAGAAGAATCATACCAACATCTACCTCAAAGCTGAGTGGAAAGTATAGCAGGCCTGCTTATAAAATTTTTAAAAACCTGAAACTATCATATTTTCCAGAGATAGTACCCAAATGCACAGGTCTCCCATTGCCAACTGACAGACACCTGTGCACATATCGCTATGGTAATACTACTTTCCTCAGATTAATTCCAAATCCAGGCAATTCAGTTGATATTAAACTGACACTTAAATGTCAGCTTTAAGGGTGGTACAGAACCTTCCCACCACCTGAATTCTTCATTTAATACATGGATTTTCAGATAACATAGTAAGAACAACTATGTTATATCGAAACAAAGCTTTCTGAGGCCCGAGGATAGACAGTCCTTAACTGTTAATTTGGTTTCATTTACACAGGGTCCAATCACATTATCTTTTCTGAAGAGAACATTTTTTCAGCCATTTCAGATCTGGTCATAATTTCCTACAAGAAAGAAAATAAAAATAATAAAGATGCATGAAAATGTTGGCACGGCTTCTGAAACCCTAAGATTCTCCAGCACAGGAAGAGATGGAGCCAGCATGGCTCTCTTAGATGTAGTCACCCGGAATTCATCTCACTTAACTAATGTCTTTTTATCAGGTCACTAATCTAAATGCTCCTTTGAAAGTAATTCTATGGCACAGCGTTTTTTTTTGGGGGGGGGTGGTACTGGGGTAGAACTCAGAACCGTGCTCTTGCCAAGGCAGATAGAGTGCTACTGATCTAACTCCTGAGCCCCATGACACACCTCTCTATAGTTACAAATCCTCAAGTTTAATGTAGAATAACAAGGCTGTCTCAAACCTTCCTACCCTGCTACAGATGAACACACTGCTGCCAAACTCACTTTCACATTCCCAGAATGTGTCTCCAGCTGCCACACTGATCCTCTCTAGCCTCTAGCACTTCTCTGCCTCTTCTTCTATATGAGTGAACCTTCCATGCATCTAAGCAGCCTTTCTTTCTTTTTTTTTGGTGGTACTAGGTATCTAACTTGGACCCTTGTGCTTGCAAGGCAGGTATAGTGCCCCTGGTCCTCAGTCTTTAATTCTTAACACTTCAGACTTCTTCCTGCCTTGGGCTACCCTTCATGTTTGGCTGACTCAATTTTTAGTATATGTGCTGCCGAAGCAAGCACTGGCTGACTCTATTTTTTTAAACTTACTTAAATTTACATTTTCTACTCAAATTTCCTGTTTAGTCTGTGAAAATGAGACAAACTTAATATCCCAGCAAGTATCCACAAGTATCAGATACTAAACTGCCACCTTAAAATCTCCTAAACTCTTACCTATATACAAAAATCTTAGAAAACCCCAAGTTCCATAAATAATCCTTTTCTTTTACACTAACAAGCATTTCTCTTGCTTCTATATGAAATGGGTTTTTAATCAATAATCTTTTCACAGTCTTTCCACCTGCTTAACTGATAATCATTAAGATAACTTTCAGAATTTCTTTCCTTGTGAAAATAACAGCTTTAAAGAAATAAGCAAGAACATGTTACCTCATCTGAATCCACTAACACTGGAAGAGCTCTGAAATAAAAGGAAAAAAAGTGACAATGTTATTAAAAGTAAGTCCAGTGAACCCATGAATATTGAATATAGGCCTATGCTATGCCCCAGCAATTCTCACCCCTAGACACACACAGGTGACAGAAGGAAACACCTAGGCTTACTAACAGACATAGAGAACAATAGACAACAGAGAGACAAGAGACAATAGAAAACACAGCACTGTTCTTTTTTTTTTTTTTGAGACAGGGTCTCACTTTGTAGTTCAGGTGGCCCTGGGCTCACTATGTAGCCCAGGCAAGCCTTGAACTCAGCAATCTTACTGCCTTTGCCTCTCAAGTGCTGGGATTACAAGCATGAGCCACCAAGGTTGACATTGTGATGTGTGGTGCTGATTGCTGGGATAAGAGGTGTGAGTCACTCAGCCCAACACTGTGGTATGTGGTACGAGGGATCAAACGGGACCTTGCACTTTTGAGGCAGATGCCAGAACTATTGGGCTAAATTCCCAGCTCATAGCACTGTTCTTAAAAGACCTAAACTGAAAACAATCCAAATGAATGAAGTGTGTTATGTTTATACAATGTAATATACTACACAGCTGAGAAAACTGACCAGCTATTGAGGAAAAGGATTAAAAAAAAAAAACCAAAAAACCCAAAAAACCCACAACAGAAACCATAGTTCCAGATATCAGGATAGCAAGACCTTTGGGAAAGTGGACTCCCTATCTGACAGAGAAGCTAGGAAGTTTTTAGGGCAGTAGCAATGTTTTTTTTTTTTTTATCTGGGTGCTGACTACACTAATATACTCATTTTAGCAATTTAATCAGCAGTATACTTATTTAGGATGCGTGCATTTTCAAGGAAGTGCTCCTTTAGAAACTGGTCAAGATTGACTGAAACTTCAAAATGGAAACAAATACATACACAAGCAGCAATCCTAGTTCTTCTTTCAGTGATGGTGAACCTTTTCACCAGGGGTTTGCCACCACTGACCTACGTACTTGAGGAATAACAATGACAAAAAAATACAGATAAATAATTAGAAACACAACAGCTCTCCAACTGTATTTACTTTTAATCCCTTGCTACTCCTCCTTTGAATAGCTGCGTAAATATCTGATTTGTCATTTAATTAGAAACCCTACACTTCATATGCTTCTGTGAGAATTTAGGAGACAAGTACACATATTATGGAAGGTGGTATTTATAGAATCAGGCATTTATTTAACTCCTGTTTCATTATTACCACTGCCTCAATGTGGGGGTGAGGTGGTGGCAAACAGCATAACCTTTGCTCAGGAAGAAAAATAAGGATGAGAAAACACATGTGTGAAAATGTCCAGGAGGCTTAATCTAGCTTCACTGTACAACAGAGCTCTCTGAGAAGGAGGGCCTGAAGGGAAATTCTCCCTCCACAGCTACAACGTGAAAGTCATGAGGAGATGCTGGACATGCTCAAGCAAAAGTCAGTCAAGATTCATACATCCAGCAAAGTTAGCTTTTAAATGGAAAGCAATCACAGAGTATAATTAAATCATTTTCATGACAGAAATAGCACCTTTCTTACCTAGAGGACTCCCCAGTGAGATTTATTCATGGTTAATGACAGTATTCCTAAAACTTAACAAACTGTTGTCAAAAATTATGTTTATGGGGCCGGAGGGTTAGCTCAGTGGTTCTGGCACCTGCCTCGCAAGCGCAAGGTCCTGAGTTTGATCCCCGGTAACCACATATAATGCTGGATGTGGTGACTCACGCCCACCAGCAATCAACACCACATACCACAGTGCTGGGCATGGTGGCTCACACCTGTAATCCCAGCACTCGGGAGGCAGAGGCAGGAGGATTGCTGAGTTCGAGGCTTGTCTGGGCTACATAGTGAGCTCAGGGCCAGCCTGAACCACAAGAAAAAAAAAAAAAAAAAAAATTATGTTTATGTTTAGTACTAAGGCTCTGAAATAAAAACCACATGGAAAATGGTCTTAAGTATTTTATATGGAAAATTTATGCTGTTTAAATCCCACCTTTCTTTTGTGTAAAGAACAGTGAATAACCCTTTCCAAATTGGGAGAAAATAAAATAAAATGGAAGGCAAAATAAATATATTTTCACATAAGTGAAACAGAATTTGTTAGCAAACCTATGCTACAAGGAATACTGCAGAAAGATCTACAGGAGAAAACTCTTCGCTCAGATGTGCAGAAAAGTAAGAAATACTAATATGCAGAAAAGTAAGAAATACTAATATAAGGGCAAATGTAAAGGATATGCACACACATTTTCCTTTTCTATTACAAGAAAAAAGTATGACAATGCATTGCTAGTTTGATTTCCTATTCTGCAGACTTGACGTGTGAATTTTAGTTACACTTTAAGTAATAAAACCAATTACTATCTCTACAAGACAGTTCAAGTTCTAGTTACTCAAAAGCACAGTAAGATACTGCTTCACGACCACTAAAAGAGATTTTTAAAAGGTAGACAATAACAAGTACTTGCAGGAATTAGAATTTTTATCAGTTACTGATAGCAATATAAAATAATGCAGCTGCTTTGGAAAAGCTTAGCATTTACTCAAAATGTTAAAACAGAAATATAATTCATCAATTCCACTTCAGGAATATAGCTAAGAGAAATGAAAATGCATGCCTGTGTGCATGTACACACACACACACACACACACACACACACACACACACAAATAAAACCCAAAAAACAAACCTAGAATCATCATATTCAGTGATAAAATAAAGGGAAAATCTTGACGTACAGGTTAATCACATAAGGCAAAGCCCACATAACTTATGAAAGAGACAAAGAACTAAAGCAGACTTTTTTCTGGAACTCTGAAAGTGAGGAGATATTTAAGTGACAATCTCTTAAGTATTGAAAGAAAAAAAAAAAAACAAAACCAAGAATCTACTTCTAGCAAAAATGCCTTTCAAAAACAATGAAGCAAAGACTTTTTCTGAAAAACGTGACAGATTCATTTCCAGAAATTGTCAACTAGAAGAAATATAAAAGAAATTCTTTAGGCAAAATGAGTATCAGAACTATGTAAGCCAGGTGGAAACAGGAAAAGAATGTATTCTGACTGTCTTTAATGTAGAAACAGCTATTAAGAATTCCTGTCCAACAAGACACAGAAGAAAAAAAAAAAACCTGAATAATTCAAAGGTCCCAGAGGGGATTCTTACAAGTTCTAACTTTTCTGTGTTCATGTTGTTCCACCCAAAGCTTCCCCATACCAAACCAAAACAAAAATAAAAACAAAAGCCGAGCGTGGTGGCTCGTGAGCCTGTAATCCCAGCACTCGGGAGGCAGAGGCAGGAGGATTGCTGAGTTCGAGGTTTGCCTGGGCTACATAGTGAGCTCAGGGCCAGCCTGAACTACAAAGTGAGACCCTGTCTCAAAATAAATAAATAAATAAAATAAAAACAAAAAACTTCCTCACAATGTATATTATTATGGCTATGTGTATGTTTGAATTTTTCTATCATTCAAAATTAAAGCAAAGATGCTGTTAACTGTAAATCAGAAAAGGCTGGAGTGTGTTATAAGCCATTAGTATTAAAGTGGTTGTACAGTGAAAAAAGGACGGAGATAGTTCTAAGATCCTAAGTCACAGCTTTATTTATGCAGCAGTGTCATTCACTGAAGAGGAAACCTACAAGATGGAGGTGTGAGGTCTGAGAAACGTGCTGACAGTATGAGAACCGTCCCTTTATAACCTCAATTTAGATTTTCCTTTTTTTTTTTTTTTGGAGATAAGAGTCTCACTTTGTAGTTCAGGCTGGCCCTAAACTCACTATGTAAGCCCAAGCAAGCCTTGACCTCAGCAATCCTCCTGCTTTCCCAAGTGCTGGGATTACAGCCATGAATCACCATGAGTGGCATTGGGGTAGGGAGTACTGATTGCTCATGAGCCTGAGTCACCATGCCCAGTATTGTTGTATGTGTTACCAGGGATCGAACCAGGGACCTTATGCTTGCTAAGCAGGTACCAGAACCACTGATCTAAATCTCCAGCCCTCCAATTTAGACTTTTAACAAGGATATTTACACATCTGTGAATGAAGAAGGAATATTTTCTTCCACCCACTTCAAATCTTCATCCTGTGGAAATACTTATATTTAGCATTTGTTTCATATCACTTGAAAGCAGAATTTTTTAGTAGAGTATAAAATTTATTCAAATTTAAATGTATCACATTCTTTTTCTTCCTACATGCTATATGTCTCATAGAAATTATGCCATGTTTTAGAAAAATGGTCAAACTGAAAATCGATTTTGGATTTCTGTACTTTTTAGCTTTAGTTGGATATACAGCTATTAACTTTTGCCCTGAGACACTACAGTAGGAAGTCAGTGTTGATGCATAGGTGTTAATTCTTTTTTTGTCCTTAGTACCAAAAACACAGTATGCTAAATTTAAAAAAACCATGAACATTGATTTGTATTGATTTTTGGCTTTTCTAAAATTGTAAAGCCTAATTGTTCAAGTTCTTATGAGTTTATGACCTTCTGAGAGAAAAAGATGGTACAAATAAAATCTTATTTTATCAAAGCCTATTTATTAGTATCAGTTATTTTTTGTTCATATCTTTTTAGGAGATAAAAGAAAAGCAGGTCAGCTGAGGTTCTTACATTTTTTTTTCCTAACAGAAAGTTGCCTGCTCACTTCACTGAGAAAAAAGAAAAATAAAGGTATACTGAATATTTTGCTTTTACATATAAATGAGAATCCCCCCTCCAGTACCCAGATACAAACTCAGGATCTTGTGCTTTTGAGGCAGGCACTATACCACTGAGCTAAATTCCCAGCCTCTTCAAAATGTTTCTTTACTGTTTACCTGGCTACATGGAATGCTCTAGCTCTATTTTTTTTTTTTTTTTTTTTTTTGCTTTTTGAGACAGGGTCTCGCGTTGTAGTTCAGGCTGGCCCTGAGCTCACTATGGTGCCCAGGCAAGCCGCCACGAACTCAGCAATCCTCCTGTCTCTGCCTCCCAAGTGCTGGGATTACAGGCGTGAGCCACCACTTCTGACATTTCTAGCTCTACTATTAATCACACTTTGCCCACCTACAGCAATAGTATGAATATTAAGAAATCCCCAATCTCTAAATGAGTCTCGGGTAGAAATTGGTTTAATGAGCATTAAGTTTCTTAACTTCTGCTAACTGCAATTAGAAAAATAAAGTTATTTCATTAATGTTTGCAAACATTAAGCTTTAAAATAAACTGAGACATATCACTAAAGTAAGAGGAAAATACCTAATAAATGTTACTACTATTCTTCTTATTATTACTATTACTTAATCCCCAGTGCTGAGGATTAAACACAGAGCCCTGGGCATGTTAGCATTACACTTTAGCCCCGGGCTACATCCTCACCCCTAAACTAAAAACACATAAAACAGGATGAATATTCCTAATTCAAAATGTTTATAGTCAAAAGTTCTACTGATCTCAACATCTTTCAGATTTTGAAATACCTGCGTATACATGATCAGAGTTTAGACATTGAACTCAGTCTAACTACGAACTTCACTTGTGATTGATGTTCTCTATAAAGAACACTGCCAAAAGGTTAAGTTTATAATAGTATTTGTAATAATTTTGTACACAAAACCATTTTACATAGTGTGGAATTTTCCACTTGTGATGTCATGTAAATGTTTAAAATTTTTCAGATTTGGGAAGATTTTAAATTTTTTGGATTTGGAATGCTCAACCAGATAGTGCTCAACCAGTTTTAAAACCAGATAAATAAAACTATAGTAGTATTTTGAGAAGTTTAAATTACCATGAAACAATCAAAAAACACATTTTAAAGAATTATTGACAAAAACTGAATTACCAAATCCAATACAAAGTATTGTTTCTTTTTTAACTGTCCTATTAGAACTCACATGCATAAATTCTTATACAATATGATTAACAGTCTATATAACTGTTAAGACAGCAGAGTATTAAACTACATGATAGTTATCTCCATTTTGCTTTACTTTTGTAATCATTCCAAAAATCACTTACTTTGCTTAAAAGTTAACATACGCTTTTCCTGTAACAGAGCTTCTCAATCCTTACTGCACTCAGGAACCACTTAGGAATCTAGTTAGGGAGCAGATCCGGCTGCAGGAGGTCTAAAGCAGACCTAGGGTTCTGTCTCCGTCTCTAACATGTCCCAGTGGATCCTCAAGTATGACACACATACAGATTTCTAAACTATTAAAAGACCGAGATTCTACTAAATGTACACTATACTCACAAAATTATCTGAAGTAGCAGATTTAGCTGTTCCATTGGAAACTGTTTTTGAGGCTCTTAATTTTATTCCTTGAGCTATAGTGAGAAACAGAAATATTTAAATTTTAAAACATTATTTTCCTTTATAACTGGGGTTTCTCGCTGTGTTCTTGATTTCTCTTCTCAATTTCCAGGCATTCTTGGAAATAATCTCTATCTTCTCACTCCTGGCAATTCTGAGTTGGCACATTCCTCCTGAACTCTCCACCAGCACACCCATGACAGTGTGCTCAGAACAAAAGCTCTGAAAATGTGCATTTTAGGTCAGTAGGCAAATGCCTTTCAGTTTCCGCCTACGTTCTTGTGGCTCTCCAATGCCTTCAATTATTTTTTTCCCCAATATTTTGTCTAGAGTCTGTATTAGCTAACAACCAGAAGGTCTATGTGATACAATTTATCCCAACAGTTCTGTAAGCCAGACCCTTAAGGCACTGAATCTTTTTTTTTTGTAACAGGAAATGAACTCAGGACCTTGTGCATTAAGAATCACTGAGCTATATCCCCAATCCCCAGCTGCACTGACTCTTTAATATATTAACTCTGAATAAGTTTTCCTGTTTCTCTCTTTCTTTCTTTTTTTTGAGACAGGGTCTCACTTTGTAGTTCAGGCTGGCCCTGAGCTCATTATGTAGGCCAAATTACCCTTGAACTCACAGCAATCTTCCTGCCTCTGCCTCTTGAGTACTGGGATTATAGGTGTGAGCCTACACGCCCAGCATTGTGATATGTAGTGCTGTTTGCTGGTGGGCATGAGTCACCATGCCCGGTATTATTTTATGTGGTTATCAAGGATCAAACCAGGACCCTTGCACTTGTTAGGCAGGTGCCGGAACCACTGAGCTAAATCTCTGGCCCCTCCAGTTTCTTTTCTTAATAAGAGCCAGAAAAATATCAAAGAATCAGACAGATGCCAAGAAGTAAAGGAAGTGGGGCAACTGAAGAAGTGTTGATTACGCTATGTTACAACTTTTGCTGATTGAGCAGACTATAATTTTTCAGAGTATTTTAAACAATGACATAACCAAAACAAACTGTGAAATGTAGTGCTAGTAGTAAGAGAAAGGAAGGAAAGATAGGACAAAATTCCCCTCCATATCTGAAGTATATATTGATATAACCTTCACACATCTGTAATTAGAGTATCAGGGTAACAGTAACCAAAAAATGAAATGTGATGTAGACACAGAAAAAAATCAAAATAACACTAAAATTAGAATTAGAAATGCTTTGGGCATGAAAGGTAATTATAGACGTGTATTTTTAAAAAATCAAAGGGAGAAAATTCACAGAAACTCAGCAGTTATCATTAAGATGAACATAAGTTAGTCATTACTGCAATATGTATCCCAAACCATTCTCATAAAAAACTGTGTACCTAACCTACTTTAAACCCTTAAGAGCAGATGAGTAACAGAAGTGCAAACCATATGAACAATCTCAAAATTTAATCACTGACTTTTTGTTAGTATCTACTGATATACAGTAAATATAAATAATAAAGTAGATATGTAAACTTTGTAAAGGTTTGAAAATGTTCCATAGAAAAAAAGTTTAAATGCTGTGTGTGACCTTGGGTCAAAGATAAAGACATAGATTTCTTTGTTACAGTATGTGCAATGATCATTCAGGAAGAAAATCACTCACTTAAATTTTCAGATGTGACCATGAATTCTTCAACTTCATCATCAGAGTCATCTATTAAGGGCATGAAGGCGTATCTATATGAAAAACAAGGAGTACTTTGATGTCCAAACATTTAATTTTCAGTTTATACGTAGAATAATAACTGTTCATATTTAAAAGCAAACATTTTCAAAGTTTCTTATAAATTAATTATTTAACAATCAAATTAGCCAAATTATTGTGAAACTATCAAACTAGAGTTCTCAACTCCTGCTGCCAAAAGCTAAATATGATAACATCTTTCTGGAAAGCAATTTCCCAATATATAACCTTCAGGGAAGGGAAATTTCAGTCGTACTTTCTTCAGATCTGGCTAACCTCTCTGTCAAAACACATTTCAGCTTATTCCCTAAAGAACAAGAAAGTACTAATCTGGGCCGGAGATTTCACTCAGTGGTTTCAGCGCCTGCCTCCCTAAGCACAAAGCCCTGAGTTCGATTCCAGTAACCACACACAATGCTGGGCATGGTGACTCACACCCACCAGCAATCAGTACCACATACCACAGTGACGGGCATGGTGGCTCACGCCTGTAATCCTAGCACTCGGGAGGCAGAGGCAGGAGGATTGCTGAGTTCGAGGCTTGCCTGGGCTACATAGTGAGCTCAGGGCCAGCCTGAACTACAAAGT
This sequence comes from Thryonomys swinderianus, assembly GCA_004025085.1. Classification (NCBI taxonomy): domain Eukaryota; kingdom Metazoa; phylum Chordata; class Mammalia; order Rodentia; family Thryonomyidae; genus Thryonomys; species Thryonomys swinderianus. The sequence continues at coordinate 13,672 of PVIC010024598.1, forward strand.
AAGTCTCTGTCTCAAAAAAAAAGAAAGTACTCATCTGCTTGGTGAAAAATAAAGTTTGCCAATGGAGCCACATCTATGAGGTGGTCACATTCTGTTCTCAAAAATCTATCAAAATAAAGGTGTATCTGCCTCTCACTACACTAACAATAGTTTGCCAAGGATAGATGCCTATTACCACCCCAAAAGCATTGTCGTTGACAGCAAAAATCCAGGAACGAAATGTTTCAACAATTCAGGACAGTTTATATAAATGACTACACTCATAATGACATATAGCTTTTAAAAATAATGCAGTGGCTCTACACATGATGATAAAGATACATTTTAGACCAGAAGCTGCAGAACAGTGTATGTATGTATGTATATAGGTATAGGTTGTAAATATTATTACTAGTAGATATTTTTTCTTAGAAGAAAACTTTCTTTGAGGAAGATGGTGAGGCGAGGGAAGTAGGGATTCCCTTTAACAGTCTCAACAAAGTCTAAAATACAACTTCCTAAACTTGGCATTTAAACCCTATACCACTTTGATTCCAACTTCCCTTTTAGTTTTACCTCCTTTAGTATCAGTAGAAACAGGATTCTAATGCCCAAATCTAAAACTGTTTGAGCATAACGTTAGTATCCAAAAACCTTCAGATTCTGGAGCATTTCTGATTTTCAGACTAGGAATAATCAACCTATAAAGTTATGCAAATATCCCCAAACCTGAAGCACATTTTTCTTTCTGAGGCAGGTTTTTTCCTACATAGTCCATGCTGGACTGGCCTTAAACTCTCTATGTAGCTGGCACTGAACTCAGCAATCTTCCTGCCTCAACTTCCCAAGTGCTGGTATAACAAGCATGTAACCATGCCCAGTCATCTCACATGTTTTGGATGAGATATTCAATCTGCAGCCACAGCCAAACCTTTCACCTCACTGCCCTGAGAGTGAACCATGCTACACCAGAGAATAACTGACTAACCTAGAGAATACAGACCTGAAATTCAATCTTTCATTGTGCTACTCCCTTAGTAAAGAAAGACATAAGACAAATGCTGCCTCCTCATGGGAGGATATTTTGTATTTCTATAAATGAGTTTTGGATACTATAGATATGTCAGAAGCAATCCTATTGCACAACTGGGACTATGGGACTATGCCGTGGCTCAGCTTTCCTGGCTGCAGACCAGATATGACATATCCAGACCTAAGAACTTGACTTTTTTTTTGAGACAGGGTCTCACTTTGTAGTTCAGGCTGGTCCTGAGCTCACTATGTAGCCCAGGCAAGCCTCAAAGTCAGCAATCCTCCTGTCTCTGCCTCCCGAATGCTGGTATTACAAGAGTGAACCACTGCGCCAGGCACTGGGGTATGTGGTATTGATTGCTGGTGGGCTTGAGTTACCACAACCAGCACCGTATGTGGTTTCCAGGGATCAAACTCAGGACCTTGTGCTTAACAGGCAGGCGCAGGAACCACTGAGCTAAATCTCTGGCCCAGGAGTTGACTCTTTTGACTCTTTATCTTCACCTCTGGGAACAACAAAGACTCCAAGAGTCCCAGGTGCTGTGATGCTCCAGGGCAGTTACATCAGAACTTTCATCTACACAATTCCTTATTATTCTCAGATGTACAAACATCCTACCATCTGAGTGACCTGTTATATTTGTTACTCCTGATGTACTGAAACTAGGAGACACCTGCAACACGCTGCCCTCTGGATGACCTGTTACATTTGTTACTCATGATGTAACAAAACTACTGCCCTCTGAGACACTTGTAACAATCCTGCCATCTGAGTTACCTGTTGCACCTAAAGTACTGAACAAAAGGGTGGCAAGCTGGGGGCTTTCATCTTTGCTGCTCAGCTTTTCTGTCTCATTTCTATTTATCAATTTACCTTGTACTGTAAGGCTCACAGGAGACTAAAACTTAACTGCAATGGTTCTAGCTATGTCCCTTCCCCTGCACCCTACTCAGGTAGTCATCCCCAAACACCTGACAACTTAAACCTTCCTGCATCAGGTACCTCTGATTATTTGCAGATGGTCTCCACAAAAACATTATTACAATAAGGATAAGTGAGAAAAGGAAGCTCCAAAATGCATCCTCAACCCAGAGTTCCATCCAGTCCTAAGATAAGGACAAAGAAAACATGAGAAATTATGTTCTGGTAAACATACAGCTTGCCCATTCAAACAGTCTATAGTGATAAGTATGAATGACATCTCTCCCATCAAAAACTCTCCCAAGTAAACAGTTTTTTAAAGGAAATATATATTGTTTGTAATCTAAAAGGCTCTCTACTCTTATAAACATCCCCTTCCATAAAAGGTTAGGGTTCACAAAAGAGATTTAGCAAACAAAATTCTATAACATAGGGTCTCATAAATGCTAGGCTGGCATTCTGCACTGAGTTGTATCCCTGGCCCATTTCAAACTATACAGGAAAAGAAACCAGATAGAAAGTTGAGAAAAAAGCATGACAGGAAAATGATTTAAGGAAACATTTTCAGATTCATTTAAAAGAGGAAAAAGTTTTGGTTAATTCTAGATAAAGTTGTTCAAAGTAAAAGGCAAATCATTAAAATTACATACATTCCTAAATCTTCAAAATTTCACAAAATTGCCAGGCGTGGTGGCTCATGCCTGTAATACCAGCACTCGGGAGGCAGAGACAGGAGGATTGCTGAGTTCGAGGCTTGCCTGGGCTCCACAGTGACCTCAGAGCCAGCCTGAACTACAAAGCGAGACCCTGTCTCAAAAAAAAAAGAAAAAAAAATCAAAATAAAACAGTATAATTAACCATGAAGATGTTACTTACTGATTGGCATTTTGCAAGTCTAAATGTCTTAGTTGTCCATACCATAAACACTACAGAAGCTGAAAAACAAAAAATGTCACCTTTGAAAGAACATGGAATGCTGAAACAATTTTTTATAATAAGAAAAAGTAAACAGCTTACCTAGCACAGCAAAGATGAGAGTATTTGTGAAATGCCTATATAAGGAAAATTTCACTGTGTTTTTTCTTAGTCTAAGAGTCTTCATAGTTTGTGCCAAACTTATAAATATGTAAAAAGAGTTAAGGAAAAAAACATTTTAAATAATGAATAATTTTTTAAGAACATAAGAATCTTCTACAATATTTCCAAGGTTAGTATTGCTATACAGTTCCTAAAACTTAAAGCTAGTAACAGAAAATGTTACCTTTGTACCAAATAACATATAATCATGGTACATTACACAGATTTTGCTTTATAATTTACCACTGTCTGAAATAAATGAACACTTTCCAGAACAAAAATGTTGGCAATATCTGTGATGTGTCCCTCAAGGCCAGGTTCTGGGACATAGGACACAGTAACTCACACATTGACAGCCAATTCCCTACCAGGTCAGATGCCCTTTGCTGACTGCATTAGCTCATGTCATTTGACCTGTACTTTTTGGTTCCTTTCTTTCCTATGTTTTTTTAGTCTATTTTCTGAATGGCCATTATTAAGAAGTTAGGTCATCTATTAATTCTATTTTATAAGTTAAAAAGCTGAAATATGCCCAATAAACCTGAATTTAGGTAGGGATGGACTGTATTAGCAACTACTGTTATGGGGGACTACTAGGTCTCTTAAGACCTGCAAGAGTCTCAAGGACTAGAAAGGAACTGGCATAGGAGAGGCAGTGGTGTGACTCCCTGATCAGCTCTTTCTTGGAGGTCTGCAGGTTCCCAAGAGGGCCCCAAAAGGGCTCTGTGCTGCCTCAGGCTGATAGGGGTCAAAGTTCAAAGCCCAGGGAAGGAAAAAGCTTGGCATCTGCTCCCCAGCATTTTGTCCAGATTGGCCAGCAGATACAAAAGGCTCAGCCAGTCACACAAGAGACAGAAAGTGGGCATAAGGAAGGTCTGTGTCTGGCTTCATCACAGGTCCTGAACCATCTCAAAGGCTTATCTAGTCTTGTAAGGAAGGTGCTTCTTTGGAGTTACCTTTTCCCAGAGCAGGAATGCTCTGACCATTTCTTGACCATGGCTACTCTTCAGGAGTACAGGGCTCAGGGAAAGGTGAACAATGCCAAGTCTGAATAAGCAAAAGCGACTTTTTTCACTGACTCCTCAGTAGTGAAGGGATTCAAACCAGATCACTTGTAGTTTTTCTGTTTGTTTTTTTTCTTTTTGGCATGGGGGACTAAATCAAGGAATGCCCAGGCTAGGGTTCAAAGTGCAATTCTCTGTCTCAGCCTCCAAGAGGGCTGGGATTAAAAGTGTGCATCACTATGTCCAGACTTCTGTTCTTATGTACAACTTCCCTTTTATGGAGCAGATCAAAGGGCTTTAGTTATTTGTGAACCAAACACTGGCAGTAACAGAGCTGGGCAAAAGAACAAAAATGGTAAGGTTTATGTTGATGTCTACCTTAAGTTCTAAATACTTCATTAATCAAAAACTTCATTTTCATTCAAAAACTACAAGACTGTTTTTTAATCTTTGTAGATGACCAGTAAGTTGCAAAGGAGATCAATTTGTAAGGTAACAATCCAACAAGAGGTACTGATAGAACTTACAAAATCCCAAATATGCTTTACTTGTTGAATATATCAAGATTTTTTTAAAAACCCACTGGACTTTTTTATCATTCAAGAATGCTTTTATAGAAGCCAAGGAACAGGAATATCAAGACCAAATTAGAAACTCCCTAAGCCTTCACTTACCAAGACACTGTCACAGTTAAATAAAATTTAAGTCTTTTCTCCCATTAGGGAAAATAGTGATGAAAGCAAAGACTCCTCATCCTGAGGCACAGCCAGTGCGCATGCTGCTACAGCAGGAAAAGGATATCCACCAGCACAAGCCAGAGTCAAGGAGAGAGAGAGGGAGGCTGGCCAGAAGAACAAGATCAGAGTCATTCGCCTGCAGCAAAACAGCAAAAAAATAAAATAACAAGCAGGAAAAAAGGGGAGGCGGCACATTGAGAAAAGCTATGGCTTTTGTATTTTCCAGGCTATTTTTCCTGCTAATTTGGTGTTAGAACTTTATAGGAATAGCTAAATGAAAAAGGAAGCAGGGTAATTATCCAAAGCAGTCAATTCTGTATGTATCTAGCTCTGCTTCTTCTGTTTGCCATCTGTAATCATTTATGAAACCCACTTTTTTTTTCTTAACTTGTACAGAGAAAGCAGACTTTTCACCTTAGTAATGAAAATTATAGATAGCAATCTGAAGGCAAGTCAAGCAGAAATGTATACTAGATTTTTTTTTCTTTCAGCAAAAACACTAACCAAGATAATTTTAATGTCTGGATTTCATTATGATTATTACCCATATTAAATCTTTTATCTTTTTTGCTTAATGCCCCACCAGGATCTAAATTATTATGCACTGGGGTGTATCAAAGTCAACCCTGTTCCTAAGAGTGATAAACTGCAGAGCTGTCTTCCTTTGGAATTTTCTGCCAACTTTGCATGCTGAATGTTTTTCCAATGAACTGCTTTACAATGATCAAGAACAAGAAATTTCTGAAACAACTATCTAAATTACCAGGAGAAAACATTCTACAAATTCTTTTTTTTTTGAGACAGGGTCTCGCTTTGTAGTACAGGCTGGCCCTGAACTATGTATCCCAGGCAAGCCTCTAACTCACAGCAATCCTGTCTCTGCCTTCCGAGTGCTAAGATTACAGGCATGAGCCACCACGCCTGGCACTGATATGCATGGTACTAATTGTTGGTGGGCATGTGTCACCACGGCCAGCTTTCTGGTACCGGGGACTGAATTCAGGACCTTGCACTTGCAAGGCAGGCACCGGAACCACTAAGCTAAATCACCAAGCCTACAAATTCTTTTAAATGCAAAGCCTACACCTCAAAGAACAATAATTCTTTGACTTGTCAAAAGCTCCAAGCACACTCAGTTTTAGAAAGGACAAAATCCAAATTGAGTAAGTGTATTTGGCTCATTTTCTGAACACATGACACGGCATTAAGATCTAGAGATACTGTGGGTCTTATAGTGAATGCCTACAATTCTAACACCTAAGAGGCTAAGGCAGGAGGACCACTAAGAGTGAAAGACTATTCTGAACTACATAGTGAGATCTTGTCTCAACAACAACACAAAACAAAGTCTAGAGGTATCAGTGCCAAAATGGAGGAAAATAAAGTCAAAGGACCTCCCTACACTCAGTCTAGGTCCTGAGCCAGCGAGGAGGGCCCAGTTCCTACCGCCTCCAAAGCTGCTCCTCCTGCCATACTTCCAGCCACTGCTAGGCCTGAGCCTGCCTGCTCCAACCTGTGGAAGGATAGCAGCTGGTGTGGGTGAGGCTGGCTCTGCAGTCCTGGCCAGTCTGGGCCATTCCATCCCCAACTTCCTTATGCTCCATGGCAGTCCACTGGCTCTTGCACCTCCCTTCATGCTGGTGTTCCTTCCAGGCACCTTCCTCCTCTCCACAAGGAACCAGCCTGGCTCCACTCCATTGATCAGCACATTCTAGATGGTTCTTTCCACAGCTGCAGCCTTCTCCCACATACACATGCCCTCCAACCTTCACCTCCAGCTCTTACCCTCTCACAAACCCAGGGTGTGATCTCTAACTCTTTTCATATTAACACACCGGGTAACCCAGACCTTGCTCATTAGAGCCCTCCAAGTCCCTGCCCCCCGAAGAATGGCACTATTACCCCCAGCTATTTTAGTCAACCATGCCAGACCTCTCTGGAACCATCTATTTCTGGCAAGTCCATCTTTTGGATATTTTCCCCCTTTTCATCATTCTATTTCTGACCCTTATCATCTCTTGATACTTCCACAAGACTCCTTACCTACTTCCTGCCTTACTCTCTTTGCCATCTTCTGTGTCATCTCTGGTTTTTTTGTTTTATTTTGTTTTGTTTTTTGGAGACAGGATTTTGCTTTGTAGTTGAGGCTGGCCCTGACCTCATGGTGTAATGTAGGCTAGCCTCAAACTCACAGCAATCCTTCTGCCTCTGCCTCCTGAGTGGTGGGATTACAGGCATGAGCCACCACACCTGGCATTGTGGTATGTGGCACTGATTGCTGGTGGGCATGAGTTACTACAGCCCAGCATTGTGGTATGTGATTACCAGGGATTGAACTCAGGACCTTGCACTTGGAAGGCAGACACTGGAACCACTGAGCTAAATCCTTGGCCCACCCCTGAGTTTTTTTCTGCCAGACTCCATCATGTCACACATGCATAGCTTCCTTTCCTCTCTACATTCAAACTCAAACCCCAAACATGCCATTCTGCCTGTCCCTGCCAGCTCTACTTGCCAGAACACTGCAGAACACTACCCGGGGACACTTGGCCACTGCCACCTATAACTTCATGCTTCCAACTCTTGGTCCTCTTAGTTCTTCCCATGTTACCTTTCCCTCAATCCTCTTTCTAATAAACTATTTGTTCTTTTCCTCAACCTAAATCTTACTACTTCTGAAGTCTTTCCTGATATTTATGCCTGAATTTCTCTTTTACCTTCCTCTATTCACATGACACCATTAGAAAATGGCAGATATTATTGCTGTATTGTTGTTGGTTATGTATGTATCTCTTCTGTGAGGTTGTGAATTCTTTAAATCAGGGGGCAATCTTTTTCATCTATGCCTTATCAGTTTTAGATAGATATTGAGGATATAAGTAATTCACTGAACTTAGGTAAATAAATATAGGTATTCCTCATTTGGGGAATAACTTTTTAAACCTTCAAATAAACTCCTACACTAGGAAAACAATAAGGTGTAACTGTATTTCATCCTATCATTACATGTTAAAAATAATCTGATTTGAATGACACAACAAACTCTTTTTGGAAAGACATATTAAAGGATATGAACCATACAAAAATGGAGTCAATAACTGCTAAAATAATGTCACCCACAACAACACCTAAATGTTTAGAACCCTGAAAGACAAAAATGGGGGGGCCTGATTTTAAAAATTTCATTACAGTACAACAATTATTTGAAAAAAACAATTTAGCTTATTTTATTACTCTACAGTGCCACATAAACAATAGTGGTACCGCATGAAAATTACCTGTTTTGGAAACAACAAATGCTAACGTGTCGCTGACTCATTAGAATAAAAAGCCTCAGGCCCCAATCTCACTTGGGTACCCATTTCAACTTCTACTTCTTCACACCAAACCTACAACCAGGACTATGAATGAAAAAGACTCCTGACTTCCCCACTCTTGTTGTGAAGGGACACAGGAGAAAAAGCAGAACAAGAGTGGTGAACCTATAAAGAGGCAAGGGAAGACAAACTATAGATTAGACATTTACTCTACTAGTCATATTAAAAAGTCAGTAAGATGCCGATATAAATTTTCTTAAAAATACAATGCATAAACTATATTTACACGTGTGGTATTTATCTTTTCTATTTTCTTTCTAGCAAAGGTTCACTTTCTCTCCATGATTACGTAAAAATAAGTACACACAGACTGAAAGGACCACAGGAAGAGGAATAAAGTTTTTTTTTTTTTTGAGGAACAAAGTTTTCATGTTACTGGAAAAATATCCTGTCCTAGCCAGATCAAAATATGTGAAGTAAACTTATGTGCCAACATATAGACTAATCACTCCCTGCACAGTTCTACTTATATATCAAATCCAAAAGACATTGTGAAACAGGTGAAGTTCCTTGAAACAGGTAAGATAATGTTCTCAATCACTGACTAGAAAATATCAAGGCTAGAAATCGAGGGGTCCTTGCAGATGTTAACAGGAACAGTCCCCTAGAGAGCAAAGTGCTGCAGTCCATGTTACCTGAGGCTTCTCACCTCAAACACCTCTGCCTGTGTCTCCTAACAGACTGAGTATCCAAAGTCAAAGACCACAAGAATCAGAGCAAATTTATAAGTAAATGAGTACTAGAAGACTGATGCAGTGTAATGTCTACAGGCATGAAGGCATACATTTATTTAGTGTAAATGCTCTGTACACCTGACACTAGGATTAAGAACGATATGAATGTGTACAGATTATATAATGACAGATACATATGTTTTTGTAACAGTAACAAAACACTGCTGGGATGGAGCTAATTCCAGAGATGATACCAAGTGGAGCCTTCTCAAGCAATCACATCATTTGGCAAAGTCTTGCTTTTTCCTTTAGAAAGTATTAAAAGAAGGAAACCACCTCAGAGAAAAAAATTAACTTGGCCCTTTTTCCTAATTTTATATCTTTAAAAATATCTTCTCAGATTGCTGAATTTGAGGTCTGCCTGGGCTACATAGGGAGCTCAGGGCCAGCCTGAACCACAAAGGGAGATCCTGCCCCCCCCAAAAGTCCTCTCAGGAGATATAAAGTAAGATCACACTTTATAGGGACAAAAAAAGGTGTGACAGGGGAATGAATGTTGTTTTACCCCAATGACTCTCATCACGCCTTCAATAGTCGCAAAGATAAAGTAGAGCAGTCCCAATCCAATCACCCGGTGCATGACTGTCCCTAGCCGAGGCCTGGAGAAGAGAGAGGGAAACAAGAGAAAAGGAAAAGCACTGGTAAGTAAAACGCACTAGAACCCAGTACCCTTTCCAGCCCCAAGAAGGTCACTGCTCAACCCAATGTGTCTGCTCATGCCTCAGCAGTACTGTCACAGGAAACAGTGGATTTCCTGAGAACACACCAGAAACAACCTCAGGAACCACAGATCTCTTTCTCTAGGACTTGAAAGCTGTGTGAACACCTGTGAAGCAACTCCGTGAGGTGACAAAAATGGCACATGATTTTGCCGCTGAAGTTTAAGTCCTATAACAAACAGGCACTATTTCTACAGTGAAGGGTTGGTGGGTGAAACAGAAAGGCAAGTGCAACTGATAGACATAACAACTTAATTCTCCCACTAAGTTAAACACAAACTGCTCAAGTTACATCTTATTTTAGATAATCTACTGATCTTATGAGTCGGGCAGTAGAAGAACAGAATATGAGAGACCGAACTGATTGCTGCCTCTGACTGCTGCTTCCACCACCCCAAAAGGAGGGCTAAGTGAATTAGTATTCATACTCTGAACTGAAAATTCTCACTCCTCAGGAGCCTCAGGGTCAAGGATACAAAATTAGTAAGGCTTGTACATCACCTGAGTGGGCTAGGGTAGACAGACAAGAAACACTAACTTTCATCAAGTGGTGTAAGAAAATGCTGAAGGGACAGACTGTCAGAGTGTGTACTGTTGGGCATCCTGATAGGACTGGCCTCCTGAAGCTAACAGTGGAGCAGAAAACTAAAGGAAGTGAGAAAGAATACTATCTTGGGATGGGGGAAGGACCATACATGAATGAGAGAGCCAGCAGGACAAATCGGCATGGCCACGGAAGAGTGCTGGGAGATGAGGTCCCTTCAGGACAGCATCACAAGTGAAGCAGAGAAGGAGGGTTTTATTGAGCAAAAGGAGCAGCCAAGTAACAAAGGTACAACTACACTTGAAAAGGTTCATTTCACCACTGCTGTATGGCAAGACTAGCAAGGGCAGAAGCTAAAAACTAGGTTGGAACCAAGTGAAGCAGTCCTAGAGGGAGAAGACGGTGGTTTGGCCAGGGTGGTACCTGCACGTGGAATGTGTTCTGAAGTTAGAGCCATGGAAATAGAGGAGAGGTTTCAGGGGTTCACAGGGAAGGGTCTGAGGCCTGAGCATGGGCCATGCCAAGGCTGGGTCTCAGAAGATGAAGAAGGTCCAGCAGAAGAGACCGGGAAGGAGCACCTATGACATAAGAGAGGAATAGGAGACAAACTCCTAGAAAATAAGCAAAGCCAGGTTCCATGAGGGAAGATGCCAAGAAGGAACCTGGGCCAAGGTGGGGTAGGGCCAAGGAGGCCACAGCAAACCCAACAGGGTGACCTCAACAGAGCTACAAGGCAAGACCTCTGCAAGGTCTGTGCCAAGAAGAAAGAAGCAAGTGAGGTGGCAAGTACAGATGACTCTTTTGGAAAGGTGTGCTGCACATGGTGACAGAACGACATAGAAGTGAATGAGAGGATGGGGCTCAGGAAGAGCCTTTTTTTTTTTTTTGAGACAGGGTCTTGCTTTGTAGTTCAGGCTGGCTCTGAGCTCACTATGTAGTCCAGGCAAGCCTCAAACTCAGCAATCCTCCTGTCTCTACCTCCCGAGTGAGTGCTGGGATTACAGGCGTGAGCCACCACGCCCGGCACTGTAGTATGTGGTATTGATGGCAGGTGGGCGTGAGCCTCCACACCCAGCATTGTATGTGGTTAAGGGGAATCGAACTCAGGACCTTGTACTTGCAAGGCAGGCGCCAGAACCACTGAGCTAAATCTCCTGCCCCAGGAAGAGCTTTATTTTTAAGGATGGCAGAAATAATGCAAGCTGAGAGCAACTCACCAGACATCTTATGAAGCAAGAGAAAACCAAACTGCCCACTGGGGCAGTTTCATTCATTGATATGACAAGGCACAAGGGCAGGGATGGCCTATGCCTAGCAAGGACAAAAGCACTGTTTATGGGCCAGACATGGGCGAGAGACAGGATCTGAGGACAGCACTGAAGTGGAAGTCACTGGTGATGCCTTCTCCCTCCTCAGAGAAAAAGGAACCCAGGACAGTGTGGGGGGAGGGGCCTGGGTGGTTTGAAGAATAAAATCATCTTCTGCAGAGGGAGGGGAAAGACAACAGGCAAGGAAATCTAATAACACTTCCACAATACCATGGGTGCACTTGAAATTCAGTCATGAACTGAACACAGCCCTAGGCAGTGTGGTCCGAATCTTGTCTCAGAGTCCTGCTAGGTCTAAGGCCAAGGCAAAAGAAAGCTGTTTAACAAGGCTGGGACTGGGTCAAGAAGGTGACCACGGGGGGGCTGGAGATTTAGCTCAGTGGTTCCGGTGCCTGCCTTGCAAATGCAAGGTCCTGAGTTCGATCCCGGTAACCACATAGAATGCTGGGTGTGGTGACTCACACCCCCCAGCAATCAATACCACATACCACAGTGCAGGGCGTGGTGGCTCAGGCCTGTCATCCCAGCACTTGGGAGGCAGAGACAGGAGGATTGCTGAGTTCAAGGCTTACCTGGACTACATAGTGAGCTCAGAGCCAGCCTGAACTACAAAGCAAGACCCTGTCTCAAAAAAAAAAAAAAAAGGAAT
>PVIC010024599.1:0-25895 GCA_004025085.1 Thryonomys swinderianus
CCCCCGCCCCCGTAGTGGGGAATGAACCTCAACTAGTGCATTCACACTGAGCTCCAGTCCGTTTTGTATCTTTTATTTTGAGATAGGGTGTCGCTTGCTGAGGTGCCCAGGCTAGGCTCGAATTTACTACCCTCTGGCTTTGAACTCCAAAGTGGCGGTATTAAAAGCATGCACTCAAGTACCTGCCTCTTCAATTTGAAACCTTCCACTCCTCCCTACCTCCCCCTGCGCGTCTTACCTCCCCCAGGACCCGCCAAATCCTATTAAACTCCACCTCCATCTGTCAAGCACGGTTCCCACAGGTTCCGCGCGCCGCATTCACTCCCCCATTGGCTGGTTCAAGCCGGACTGTCCCAACTCCCACGCTCGACAGTCTTCCGCGATCACCTGTATCCGCAAAGCCCGCCCCTCTTCTCTTCCCTTTGGCCAGGCTTCTTCCGTTCGGGACTGCCCCGCCTCAACTGGCTGTTTGGTTGGTCAGTGCGTTTGTGGTTACGTCATTGACTCGCGCAACCCGGAAGCCGTGGTTCATACCAATACTTCCTATTGCCGGCGGCCCAAAGGTAAGGGCCGCAATTGGGTGTTGGTTGGTGAATGAGTCCCAGAGTTGGGAGGACCAGAAGGCAGAACTCCCCCAGCATGTGCCGGACAGGCCTATTCCCAACTTTGAGAGGGTGAGGAATTGTGCTTGATGCCAAACTGGCATGGTCAACGTGGTCTTCCTCCTCCCCACTCCACAGGAGCTCATCATGGCGACGCCCCCTAAACGGCGGGCGGTGGACGCCACCGGGGAGAAAGTGCTGCGCTACGAGGCCTTCATCAGTGACGTGTTGCAGCGGGACTTACGGTGAGTGACAGTGCGGCAGGCGTGGCGTTTGGAACATCCCACATGGTGGGTGGGGCGTTCAGAGTTAGAGCCAATCGTTCGGATTTGTGAGTTAGGAGTCAGATTCCCGGCGCCACTCTGGGCGTATCGGGGAGGGAAGTCCGTGGTGCGTTCTGGCTGGACCAGGCGCATCTGCGGGTATCTGCGCATGTGCGACTTTGGGTTGGTGTTGTTTTCTTTTTTGTTTTTTTTTGGATTAGTGCTAGATGTCTCAAGGTAGTTCCCGGGTCCGAGTCCTGCCTTGGCCACTTGCCATCCTAAACACGTTTTACATCACCTCGCTTCTCCTTTCTCTGCCTGGTAAAGTTCCTTCGTATGGGAACAAGGGAAGTTTATGGAAACTTATACTGGGATTTTAAGTTTCCAATGTGTTCGGTCACTGTAAAAAATATAACACGAGGTCGGGCTCGTCATTCAGTGCATGTGTTCCCAGCTCCTTACTTAAGAGGTTTAGGCAGGAGGCATAAATAGTGCAGGGCCAGCCTGGGCAGCAGAGTGCAACCCTATCTCAATTAAAAACAAACAAACAAAAAAAAGATTGGGAGGATAAAAGTAAAATAGGTTCTATAAGATAAAGAATTTATTGGTCTGAGCATGGTGGCATGTGCCTGTAATCCCAGCCGTCAGGAAGCTGAGGCAGGAGGATTTCTGTAAGTTCGAGGCTAGCCAAGGCTACATACTGAGACCCTAACTCAAGCAAAAGAATTTAGGGGCCGGGGATTTAGCTCAGTGATTCTGGCCCCTGCCTTGCAAGCTCAAGGTCCAGAGTTACATCCCCTAACCACATACCACAATGCCAGGCATGGTGACTCACGCCCACCACAAATCAGTACCGCACACCACAGTCTCGGACATCATGATTCATGCCTGTAATCTCTGCAGTCGGGAGGCAGAGGCAGGAGGACTGCTGAGTTTGAGGCTTGCCTGGTCTACATAGTGAGCTCAGGGCCAGCCTGAACTACACAGTGATACCCTGTCTCAAAAAACAAAAAGAGAAAAGGAAGGAAGGAAAGAGAATTTATTGTGGATGCCTGAAACATGGGCAAGTACAAAGTACCGTTGTTGCTATCATTATTAATCTGAACAAGCCAGTAAAGTTTTGAAATCTAGGACACTTATAAACATCCTAAAAGGAATAGGTAATTTTTCTACGATGAGAATGGGCCATTTTAACTGGTAGGAGGCATTGAGAGTAGACTATAATAATAGTAATAAATCACAGCTAACAAGTATATAAACTTACATTTGACCAGCATCATTCTAAGGGCTTTATAGTAAACATTTATTAGATCCTAAGGGCTCTTAGGAGTTCATATTCTTATCTTTTTTGTAATGAGCAAACTGGATCTGAAACAGATTTCATATTAGCTGAGGTCATACAGCTAATAAAGGGGATAGCTCAGATTCAAGCCCAGAGTCCGAAATCGTAATTTCAGCACTAAAATCCCTGTTTGGGCCATGGTATGAGGTATTTTCTAAGGGGACAGGACTGCTTGTTGGTCATCATTATATTTTCATCCTATCAGAAAGGTGCTGGACCATCGAGACAAGGTATATGAGCAGCTGGCCAAATACCTTCAACTGAAAAATGTCATTGAGCGGCTCCAGGTAAAGATTTCAGGGTTAGATACCAATCTTTTGAAGGAAGGAAAGGGAGGGAAATGGGAAGACAGACCCCAGACCAAGACCTGTCACCTGGCCTAAAAGTTGACCACTGATCCCTACCTCTTTTTCCCTGGCCCCACAGGAAGCTAAGCACTCGGAGTTATATATGCAGGTGGATTTGGGCTGTAACTTCTTCGTTGACACAGTGGTGTGAGTGTCTACCCACCCCTCTGAGCCCACAGGGTTCAGCTTCCCCCTTCCTTCATGCAACAAGTATTTGAGTGTCTTCTATATCCTAGACACTATGCCAGCTTTTGTATTTCATTAGATCTCAGATAGGTACCGGGAGATGTGACAGTGAATACATAAAATAGGACAAAATCCCTGTCCTTCCAGAGCCTCTATTTGGGGAAGGGGAGGGAATAAGGAACATTTTAATAAATTGTAAGATATGCAAAACAGTAACAAAGATTTCTCCACTTCCTCTGACCTGTTTCCTCAGCTCTGATACTTCACGCATCTATGTGGCCCTGGGATATGGTTTCTTCCTGGAGTTGACACTGTCAGAAGCCCTCAAGTTCATTGATCGTAAGAGCTCTCTCCTCACAGAGTAAGTCCATTCCATGAGGATAGTGTCTGCAAGCACCACCATTACCTGGGGTGTAGCTCAGTGGTAGAGTACCTACCTAGCATACATGAGGCCCTCAGCACTACACCAAAATGTACATACATGAGTAAAAGCACCACCATTGTGAACTCTTCTTCCTTTCCCCGGGGCTATCTGGGATGATATGCAGGGACATTATCTCCCCTTCTCCTCAGGTCTGGGGCTGAGGAAAGTGGGGATGAATAGCTCAGTCCCAGGTGTAACATATAATAAGCATCCAGTAAATGGTCTTTGTGTCATTCATTCACAGAACATTTACCGAGTACCTTCTGGATGCCAGGCTCAGTACTTGGTGGTGGGAAATGCACTCCTGGGCTTGAATCTGAGCTACCCCTTCATTAGCTGTATTAGCTCTGTATTAGCTCCCCTAATAAGAAATCTGTTTCAGATCCATAAGGTTTCCACCTATAAATCAGTAACAATAAAACAAGTTACTTCTTACTTCACTTCCTGCTAGTTTTCCTGCTCATTCACTATGTTCTCACCACACTGACCTTCAGATGCTTCTCTAAACACCCCCAAATCCCATCATGGGGCATCTGGCTGCAATGCTCCTTCCACATGGCTTGCTGTCTTTTCACTCAGTTGTCTTACTTAAATAGCACTTCAACTAGGCCTTCTGTATCCAGATTTTAAAACTACATTTCCTAGCACTCTTGATTACCTTCCTTTTTTCTACTTTCTCCTTTTTTCCAGCACTTACCACCTCTTAACCTTTACTGTGTAACTTCTTTCTTTCTCACATCCATCCTCCAATTAGGTGAAAAATTTAGTAAAGGGAGAGATTTTTGTCATGTAACTAGAATAGTGCTATGTGCTACTATTGCTATTCTCAACACTCTCTTTGTTGAGTGAACCTAAAAGGGTATGTTGGAAACAAATGAAAGTGGTGCTTGAGACACGACATCCATGCTACATAAACTTTCTTTTGGTTACTTTGTACAGTCAAAATTATCAGTTGTTGCTGTTTTTAGTGTATTCTTTGTTTGAAGAGGGGAGGAGATCATGTCTCCATGTATATTTTTTCTGATTACAAACAAAGAAGAACACATATCTCAAATAGAAATGTAATTATAGAAGAAACAGCATAAACATATGAGTATTGATACTGTCTTATGAAATTGCTACTAATAGATTAAGTGTATCCTTTTTTGTATACAACTAACATTTGGTGAACTTCCTTTCCATTGTTTTTTCTTTTGGTGCCAAGGAGGTAACCCAGAACTTTATGTGCTAAGTACATACTCTACCACTGAGCTACACCCTCAGCTCTCTTATTTCCAAGTGAACTCATAGCCTTTCATAGATGAATCCACCATTAACTAATTTTTTTCTCTTTTGATGTCCAGATTGTCCCTTAGAAGCTGATTAAGTTCATTCTTGAGTGTTGTGTTTTTTTGTTTGTTTGTTTGTTTGAGACAAGATCTCACTGTCTGGCCTTGAATTCACTATGTAGCCCAGGCTGGCCTATAATTTGTGCTGATCCTCCTGCTTCAGCCTCCTGAGTGCTGGGATTACAGGTGTGTGCCATCATGCATGGCCTCATTCTTGAGTTTTTTGAAAGTATACATACTCTTCAGCAACAATACCATGTTTTATTTCCTGTCCCTAAACATAGAGTCAAATATCTTTTGAGAGCTTCAGGTTTCTTTGAATGGAAGTAGTCTTTCACTTAATTCATTCCACATCCACTGGGTGTCTACTCTGTCACACACCATTCTGGTTTCTGGGGACTCAGGGGACAAATCAGACCAAATTCATTATTGTTGCCATTAAAACCACCACACCAGTTAAAGGAGACAGACAATGAACAAGTAAAATCATATGGTAAATGTTGACACTGCCACAGAGAAAGAGCACATGACAGAGGCTGGAAGCATTGGGATGAAGCCATTGTGGTTTAAAGAGAATGACTGATTGGATATAGGGTGTGAGAAAAAGAGAGAAGTCTTGGAGCTGTGGGTGTAGCTCAGTGGCAGAGTGCTTACATAGCGTGCATGAGGCCCTGGGTTCCATCCCAGCAGCACAGAGAGAGAAAATGAACATGAGAGAGTCTAGGTTTTTACTGAGCAATTAGAAGGATAGAGTTTCCATTATTTGAGATTGAGAAGCTGGGAGGAGCAGACTGAGAAAGGAAGATCCGGAATTCTTTCTGGGAACTGTGAAGTTATTAAACACTGATGTGGTTAAAGATGTAGTTAAAATTCCCAAGTCAAGTTAGCTGACAATATAAATTTGGGAGATGCTGGTATATATTAGACTCATACTATTTTTTCCAATTTAACATCCTAGCTCTTTGCCTTCTATTTTTCATATAGTTTTACTTATACTTCAGATTGACTCCTATATTGGCAGATAGCACAACTATTCTTTATCATACTATCAAGGTCTTACTTGAATTAGTTCCTTCCACTTAGACCTTATCATTTATTGCCTCCTTTTACCTCTCACTGAATTTGTAACACTGACCTAGCTACTTCTTTAAAATCTCCATCTTCAGTTCTTCATCATGCTTTGTTTTTCAAAAACACCTTCACTGACCCTCCATAAAATTTTTTTTTTTTGTCTTTTCTCTGCTATGTAATTCAGGGTGGCCTTGAACTTACTGTGTAGCCCAGGCTGGCCTTGGACCTGTGGCAAACCTCTTGCCTCAGCCTCCCAAGTACTAGGATTACAGGCATGTGCCACCAAACTCCACTGAGATTCTTTTTCCCAATTCAAACGGGCTTAGATAAAAGGAACTCACTGGTCTGTGTAACCTAACAGTCCAGGGCTAGGCTGGCTGCAGGCAACTGTGGTTTCCCAGTTCCGTGTGCCTTGGCCTCCTTGAGACCTGTCTCACACCTGACATCAAACCCTTTGATAAATCCTATTGACTCTGTCTTCAAAATAATCCCAAATTCAGTTATTTCTCGTTACCTCTAGTGATGCCACTATCACCCGACTCTGTCTCTCATCTGAACTATTGCAGTACACTCCCTACTGTACTTCCTGTCTTCACATTAGTTCTTTATCCTCAGTCATTTCTCTACCCAGAAGCCAAGTGAATCTTAAACCTCAGTCAGTTGCCCCTTTTGCTCATAATCCTTCTCTGGTTTCTGCTTCACTTAGTATAAAAACTAAAATCCCTACCAAGGTCTACGTGATCCTCCTCTCCCTTTGCCTCTCTTACCCTGCCTCTAGCAGTCCACTTTCATTTATTCTTCAGCCATAGGGACCTCTTGGCTGTACCTCAAACATGCCAGCCACAGGCCTATCTCAGCACCATTGTATTGGCTGTCCCTGTATGTAGAACACATCTGTCACATAGGCACACTAATCACTTCTTCCCTTTCTTTAAATGTTAACTCAAATACTTTGTTTAAAATTGTAGTCCCCACTCCCCTAACTCCTCATCTGCCCTCATTGTTACATTTTTTCTTTTTCTTTTCTTTCTTTGTTTCTTTTCTCTTTTTTTGAGACAGGGTCTTGCTTTGTAGTTCAGGCTGGCCCTGAGCTCACTATGTAGCCCACGCAAGCCTCAAACTCAGCAATCCTCCTGCCTCTGGCTCCCGAGTGCTGGGATTGCAGGCATGAGCCATCATGCCCATATTGTGGTATGTGGTACTGGGGATCGAACTCGGGACCTTGTGCTTGCCAGACAGACACAAGAACCACTGAGCTAAATCCCTGGTCCCTGTTCCATTTTTTCTTATACAGTACTTACAACTGTCAGACATACCATGTATTTTACTACATCATACATTTCTCTCTTAGAAAAATTTGAGTTCCCCGAAGTTGGGATTTTTGTTTTTTGTTGTCATCTACCCAGTGCTCTAGAACTGCCTTTGTATACAATATACATTGAGTAATCTTTGAATCAGTGAAGTCCAGATGGCAGCCACCAATCTCTTCGTAGACCTGGGCCAGGTGCCTCCACAGTGCAGAGTGTTCTTGAAATGATGAGGAAGGGTCTCATCCTCATAATCATAAGTGGGGCCCACTTTGCCCTTTCTTATTTCTTTTCTCCAGGCTCAGCAACAGCCTCACCAAGGACTCCATGAGTATCAAGGCCCATATCCACATGTTGCTAGAGGTGAGAGCAACTCACTGCACTGCCAGATTCTATCTGGATGTATTTAGGATGGTGACTTGGAGAAGGGAGAAAGCCAAGGGAGGGAAGAACCATCTTTCCCTCCAAACTGGAGCCAGGAAAGGGGAAGTCAGAGGAAGGCCACAGTGGGGAGTGGACCCAGCATCTGTTCCATCTCTTCTGTCATCTTTTGCAGGGGCTTAGAGAACTACAAGGCCTGCAGAACTTCCCAGAGACAACTCACCATTGATTTCTTCTTCCTGTCCTCCTCTGACATTAAAGAACCTAAATGCCTTTGAGTCACATGGCCCTTCTTTCCCCTCCCCCAACCCTTGATGGTTTCCACCGTGCCGGGCTTCTAAAGCACAAAATTACTGGGAGACCAGAGATCCAGTCTCTGTAGAAATCTAGAGCATCCAGAAATCCTGCCTCCAGCTCTGTGGCAGTATTTGCCACTTGACTTTTTGTTCTGCTTACTTTTCTGCCACTTGGCAACCTAGACCCCACCTCACTCTTCCTTTCCCTGGATACCACCTTTTGAATTGTAATGGAGAATTCAGGGTGGAGGGCTTCTCCATTTGGCCATGAGCATATCGCTCCTGACCCTAAAGTTTCCCTTCCATACCTCAGTCATTTCTTAAGGATCCTAAATAACATCCAGGCCTGTTTCAGCCTGTCCTTGGCCCTGGCCTTGCTTCTGAATGGATTCAATTTAACACGGACAGGCACAAATCCCGCCCTTCCTGGTCCAGCCCCTATTCTAGGTTGAGTCCTGCTAATGTCCCAAAGAACCGAGCTCGGCTCTAGCCCGGCTGGACCCTTCCTTCCTTGAAGACATTTAGTTTTTGCCCTTCAAAGAGCTGTGCTAGTCTAGCAGCTGTCCCGCCCTCATACCTCTGTTCTAAATTCGTCAGTTTTAGCCAATCACCATAGAGTTACCCGTCCCCACCTACGCAGGCCTTGGCCCCACCCTCTCCCTGCTGCCTGCTACGCCCATTACTATATAAGTCCTACTTCCGTTGAGCAGCGTGGCGTGCAGCACCGCCCGCTTGGTATTTTGGCAGCTGTCTAGGAGTCTCCTTTCCTCCAATCAGCTGAAAATAAGGATCGCCCATCCCCTTACTCATAGGCTAGCTAGCTGCCATCGGTCCCTTCTAGGCCAATCAGTATGAGGTAGGCGTACCTCGACCCTTGTCAATAGCTCACACTCCCAGTCTTCTTTGAGCCAATCAGCAGGAAGCACAGGCGAGGTGAAGCACGTCTCTCCAGAACTCAATCGGCCGGCCGCAGTCCATCATTTCCCTAGGAGCCAGTCATAGTATAGCTCTGTGGTGAAGGGCCCGCCCCTTAGCCCCAAAACTGTGCGGTAGAGCCAAGGCTTTGGCCAATCAGAGAGCGGCGGGTCCGTCGGTTCCTCCCCTAAGGGCCCACGTGAGTGGTCGGGAAACGCAGGGGCGGCTTCTAGGTGTTGCTGCCGCCGCAGCCGCCAGCACCGCCACCGCCGCCAGCACCGCCGCCGCTGCCACCGCCTCTGAACCCTGGCCTGGGGGGCGGTGGGGCTGCGTATGGAGCCCCCGCCCCCCGGAGCTGCCAAAGCTGCCACCACACCACGCACAGGTGAGCCCTGGGCCTGGAGGGTGGATGGCCGGGTCCGTGACCCCACGTATCCTTCTCGCCCCCGCGCGGGGATGTGGTTTGGCGAGTGGCCTGCTGGTGTTGGGCTCCCCACCGCCACAGCTGGTAGACCTGCCTGTACCGTTGTCCCCTTCTTTTGCCCCTTGTTTTGGATCTGACCGTGGCCTAACCTCCCTCTCTCGCAGTATAATGGATCAGTCTGCGTACTTATATTTCTTTCCACCCCAATTTACAATGGACTCGTCCTTCGTGGTCTTGTCCCTCCACCCGACACTTACTGGGTACCAGTCTGTGGCACTGTCCAACCTCCTTAATAGTAGGTGCCTCTGAGTGTATTTCTCCTAGCTTTAACTTTCAGAGGACCTGTCTGTGGCCTTGTTTATTCCATCCCTTCGGTTCTTATAGCGAGTTCATCCGTGCGCTGTAACCCCCGCCCCTCCCTTTACTCATCTAACAGTGAGTCCATCTGAATTTGTGTCCTGCCGCTTCCTCTTTCCCTACCCCCACCCTCGTCTTGTAGTGGATCAATCTACATGCTTGTCTTCACATCTCCCCAGGTAATAGTCTATTGCCCTGACTTGCCCCCTTTATTTGTGGACCCCAGTCCTTGGGCTTTTCCCTTGGTGCTTTATATCTTTCAATTGCAGTATGACCTTGTCCCTCTCTCCTTTTGATCACTGGGTGATGGCTTTTCCAATAAGTTTTTCCGCCCCCCCATGAATTATAACCCCCCCCCCTTTCTAGTGACCTGTTTCTTGGCCTGCTGGCTTCCAAACTCACCCCCTCCCATACCCTCCTGTAATCTTGTGCTGGATCAATCTGTGATCTTCTCTCCCCCTCGTCTTTCAGGTGAGCCTGTGTACTTGTTGAGCCCATGGCTTTTTGCTGTACAGCACATTCACTGAGATGCTCTTAACCCTCAAGGCATTCTGCCTCACTTTAGTAAGCAAACGCATTAGAGATACTGATGATAATGCCGATATAAGCTAACATTTATTGAGCATCTGCTATGTACCAGGCAGAGTGTTTTATATTCAGGAGCTATTTAATCCTCATCACAACTGTATGAGATAAATACTGAGGAAAGTGGGGCCTAGGGAAGTTAAATACCTTATTCGAAGGTGGCCCACTAAATAAATACTCAGGACACAGGGTCATTTTTGAGGCTTCTCTCTTTGACTTCATCACTCCCCACATGAGGCCCCGTTTCTTAAAAACCAAATTAATTCCCATCCCCAGGTTTGCATTTGGCTCTTTCCTCTGACTGCAGAGCTGTCTGTTTCACACCTGGTCTCGGCACCTATCCACCCCAATGCCAGGAGCTGTGTAACTTTAGATAAATGATGACCACTTTCTCCCTGCATCTGTTTTCTCATTTCTAAAATGGGGAAGTCAGAACTAGAATCCGTTCCAGTGCAGATAAAGCATATCTGTGAGTTAATAAAGCAAGTCACCTCCTTGGTTTTACCTCCCCAGAGCTGTGTTCCAGCATTGCTGGCCTCCCTCTAAGTGTTCCTCGGCCCAGCAGGCATGAGCTACTTCAGGGTGATTGTACTAGCTGTTCTTTCTGCCCCAAAACTACTCCTGCGTCCTGGCATGGTTCCTTCCAAGGCCCTGTTCAAGTGCCAACCCCTAAAGAATTTGCTTACCACATTCTGGCGCAGGAAACACACTACATGAGGACACATGTATTAAAGGTATCTCCACGAATACCAGTGGATTTATGAATAAGGTAAGTGTTATTTCATCGAAAGGATGTGTTCACAGAAGTGTGATATATAATACTCTGAAGGCACAGAGAGAAAAGATGTTTCTAAGGGCATTTCATTTCATTACATCTGGGTGGTGTTATTTCAGTAGAGCATGTGTTCGTCACATTGTGGTGCTTGAAATACACTATATAAAGGCACATGTATAAAAAATGTTTCTAAGGATGCTATTTGTGTTTTTTTAGGAAGTCAGCATCCCCTGACCATCTGATCTTGTACAACAGCAGGGCTTAGGTCCCTTCCTTGCTTTGTTCTTTGCCCTCTGTCACTCTCTGCCACACTGTACAGTTTTCATGTTGTCTGTCCCTCCCCACAAGGACTTTCAGGTTTTGTCTGATTATTCATTCCTCCTTCAGCCATTAAAAATACATGTGGTATACAGTAGGTGCTTGAGAAAAATGTATAGCATGAGTAAGTGGGGAAATGATCATTTCAGACAGTGCTGTAGGGTCAGATGGAGGAGAAGAGATAAGATAGCTAATTAAGATGTTAGTTTGGACTGTTCAAATATTAATTGCATACCTAGTGAGTACCAGGCATTGTTTTAGGGATAGGGTGAGGAGATAGGCAGAAACCCCTGCCCTTGTGGAGCAGATGCTTATTAAAAATGAGAAAGACAGACTGTATTATAAATAAGTAAATTTGGTAGTATGCTAGTCAAGCACTAGGAAGAAAAAATGGAATAGGGCAGATAGGAATGGAGAATTGGGGTGATTGAAGTTATAGGCGTAGGATAGGCCACACTTGGAAGAGCAGCTCTTGAATTAAGACCTGAAGGAGAGGAGAGGAAAAAGCTATAATGTATAGTTTACCAGACAGAAGGAACAACCAAAGACTATGCAAAGGCGCAGGGGCAGGATTGGGCCTGCCATGTTCAAGGAGCATCAAGGAGGCCAGTGTGGCCTCCAGAGTGGAGGGTGGGCTAAAAGATGAGATCACAGAGGTGACGGGAGCCAGATGGTGTAGGTTGTTGGCCATGGTGTTACAACAGCATGTGGGGCAAGGAAGGAGTTTGACACAGTAGCTAATGGCTGACATTTCTTTAGGGATTACCACGTGCCAGAGATACTTTTCTAAATCCTTTACATGTACATTTAATCTTCATAAAAGCCCATGAGGGTAGGTGTATTTTTGAGAATATCAGATTTTGAATAAAATTTCTCCACTTCACAGATGAGCAACCAGGGTCAGAGGTGTTGAGCAATTTGCTCAAGGCCCCACAAACAGCACAGGGCAGAGGGGTACAAGACTGAAGACCAAGAGAGAGAGAGCTGGATTTACAAGGGCAGATAGGTTCCTCAGTTTGTTGGATCATGCAGAGGAAGAATTAATCCTGCCCGGGAGGTACTGGGACTTGATTGTGTAATAAGGTTTGTTATGGGAGGGAATGGACCTCCTCACAGCAGAACAGCCCGTGCTTATCTTCAGAGGTAGGAACTCTCCTGCAAACTGTGGCTAGTGCAGGGTGATGACCTCAGAGCCTTTGGACATGCTGTTCTCTCTGCTGAAGGTCCCTGTCCGCATGTATCATCATGGCTTTGTACCTCTCCTTGTTAGGGTCAAATGTCACTTTCTCAGGGAGGCTCTCCCTGCTCACCCTGTGTAGAAAAGCATCCTTGCCACTCTGGGGTCCTACCCTTTTGTGTTTCTCTTCATAGACAGCTGGTGTAGAGTGGCTCAGATTGCTGACTGGAGCCTTGCCACCTGGGTTTGAATCTCTGCTGCACCAGTTTCTAGCTGTGTGACCATGGGCAAGTTACTTAATTTCTCTGTACCTCCACTGCCTCATCTGGAAAATGGAGGAAATAATAAAAACCTCCTACAAGATGGTTTTATTTTGGGGTTTTTTTGTTTTGTTTTTTTAGACAGGCTCTCCCTTTGTAATTCAACCTGGCCCTAAACTCACTACATAGCCCAGGTTGACTTCAAACTCATGGTGATTCTCCTGCTTCAGCTTCCCCAGTGCCATCATGCCCAGCATTACAAGGTGTTTTTTTTTTTTTTTAATTTGTTTGTTTTTGAGACAGGATCTCACTTTGTAGTTCAGGCTGGCCCTGAGTTCACTGTGTAGCCCAGGCAAGCCTCAAACTCAGCAGTCCTCCTGTCTCTGCCTCCCAGGTGCTGGGATGATAGGCATAAGCCACCACGCCCAGCATTGTGGTGTGTAGTACTGATTGCTGGTGGGCATGAGTCACCACAGCTGGTATTGTTGTGTGTGGTTACTGGGGATTGAACTCAGGACCTTGCACTTGCTAGGCAGGTGCTGGAACCACTGAGCTAAGTCTCTGGCCCTACAAGGTGGTTTTAAGACTAGGTTGATTAAAATACTGTGTGATACATTGTATGCCTTTTCATATTTTTAAATTAATATTATGCATAGCATATCCGTTGTTGTCTAATGAGCTTCTGAAGCTGACTCTCTGCCGAACTGGCCTCCTGCTCTCCCCTCAAAACCTCTGCTCCCCTAGGCTACCCCTCTCAGTTGATGATACCACCTTCCTTCCTGGTGATCAGGCCACCAACCTGGAATCACCCTAGACGCCTTCTCTCTCACCACCACATTTATCTGTTTGTGCATCTCTTTGCTGTCTTTAGATTTTAACCAGAACCCAGCCATTTCTGAGCATTTCCATGGCTACTATCAGTGTCTTACTTGGACAACTGCAATAGCCTCTTCAGCCCAAAGGCTGTTCCCACAGCAGTCAGGGGGATCTTGTTAAAATCCAAGTCACAGGCTGTCAACTCTCTGTTCATGACCCTTTCATGGCTCCTGTCTCACCCTTGGTCCAGGTAAGCCTCGCCCCTTCGGGCCCCCAGCAGCCCTCTCTTCTCATCTGCCTCTTGTTCTTCTCCCCCCAAACTGCCTTCCTGACACCCCGGCCTCCACCTTCAGCCTGGGAGCTTTCAGATACACCCAAGTCCAGCTCTTTCCCTCCTCTAGACCTTCGCTCAGATGCTGCCTCTCAGTGAGTACACTCCCTCCCTGGCTGCCCTTGGAAAAAGTAATTTTTCTTCTGATTTCTTCTCATAACCCTTATCACCATCTGCTGGACTCCTGGCTTGTTTTCCTTGTTTCTTGTTTGTCCCCACTGAAATGTGAACTCTACTTAATCAAGGATTCTTTTTGTTCGTTTGAAGACAAGATCTCAACCTGTAGTCCAGGCTGTCCTTGAACTCATGATCTTCCTACTTGCTGGGTGCTAGGATTTCTGGCTTATACCACATGCAGGGCCAGAGCAGGGATTCTTTTTTTATTTTTTTAATTGCTTTGCTCCACCCATCTTGCTCTTTTCCCCTCCCTTCTTCCCTCCCTCCCTGCCTCCTATTCTGTGATACAGGGCATCAAAACTAAGGCTTGCCCACTGAGCTACATCCCCAACTGAGTTCATCAGGCTGGGCTTAAACTTGTGACACTCCTGCCTCAGCTTCTTAGAGTTCTGGGATTACAAATGAACAGCCCTGTGCTCAGCTAGAACAGGGGTTCTTATCTGTTGTGTCCATGGCTGTACCCAGGACTTGGGCCACACAAGGCACTCAATAAAAGCTTGCTCAGTGAGTGAGGTAAAGAGAAGCCCATCTGAATAAGGCAGATTATAAGCACGCTTCTTAGGGCTCAAGCACAGGATGTGAAATAGGCAAAACAAAAAGCCTGTGTGCCATTGAGGTTTGAAACCAAGCATCAGATTTCACGTAGCCGAGAGATTCTGCTGCACCTGGAACTGGGAAAAATTGCCTGTTTCTGCCACCAGGAGTCACACTAAACTGTCTGGGCTTTTGAAAGAAGCCAGCCTTCAAAATAAAACACGGTGAGGTCTCCAAGGAAAGGACTCTTAAATCT
This sequence comes from Thryonomys swinderianus, assembly GCA_004025085.1. NCBI lineage: Eukaryota > Metazoa > Chordata > Mammalia > Rodentia > Thryonomyidae > Thryonomys > Thryonomys swinderianus. The sequence continues at coordinate 14,473 of PVIC010024599.1, forward strand.
GGCACTCCATGGCTTTGTGACTTGTACAGTCACCTCAGACTGTGCTGTCCAGTGAGTTTGGAGTTAGCTTGGACATAGGAGGATAGTATTGTATATTTTACTGGAGATTAAAGAGCAAAACCGTAAATGCTAGAGGGAGGTTCTTCAATACCTTTTGGGTTAGGTTTATTCTTAATCCAGCAATCCGAGACCAGTGGACAGTTTATTCCCCTGGGCAGCCAGAGGCTTGTGCTTATGCCCAACTGGTTGCCAGGCAAGAGCAGTGATGGAGTGATAGGAAGAATCTGTCGTCTGAAGGGGACGCTCAAAGGGGGCCATGAGCACCGGAGCAGTTTAGCCTGATGGCAAAAAGCTTAGACCACTGGAACCTGATTGCTGGGCCCAAATGCTGGCCCTGCCACTGATACCTATGTGACCTGTGAAAGTCACTGAGACATTTTGTACCTCAGTTACTTCACCTGTAAATTAGTGATAATAAACATACCTACTTTCCAGAGTTGGGATGAAAGATAAATGGCTCAGTGGCTACCAATAAATAAATAAATAAATAAATAACAGTCCAGGTCTTCCAGCTTTTATCCAAAACCCGTGGGGCCTAATGTCTGTGACATGGTCTTGCCAGTCCTAAAAATTCCGAGCTGCAAATTTTTCAGATTCTAGGAAGGTAATGTGGTGCACATATGATGTGTTACATAACACTCTCAGCAAGCTCTGTCGTCGGCTACGTTCATATTTCTGCAGCAGAGAGTATGCACATCCACATTTAGCGAGGATGAATAAAGACCAGAGAGGCCCCAGTTTTGTTTTGAATCAGTTTGCTGCCAAAGAGTTCCAAAGAAGCTTTCTGTTTTTAGAGCTTTGTGGATTTTGGGATAGTGGATAAGGAATTAGGAACAAATCAGAAACTAATTTTCTTTAGAGCTTATCATACCACAGGCATAGTATATTTAATTCACACAATAATTATTTCAGATGGTCATGCCATTATCCCTGTTTTACAAATGAAAGAATTTAAGGTACAAAGGGTTTAAAGACTATGCCCAGAGTAGCAAAAGGTGATGGCATGTTCCTGTTTTCTCAACACTCTGGGAAGCTGAGGCAGGAAGATTGCAAGTTTGAGAGCTGCCTCGGCAACTTAATAATTTGGCAAGACCATGTCACAGAATCAAAAACAACAAACAGCTGGGAATATACCTCAATGCAAAGGCCTTGGTTTCAGTCCCCAGTGCCAAAAAGAATACGCCCAGGGTCACACAGCTAATAAGTGGCAGACCCAAGATTCAGACCTTAGCAGCCTAGTACTCAGTCCTGGGCAGTTGTCCCTTAGACCATATTGCCTCTTTGCTTAGAGAGGTTCCTGACATGTGTTGAGCGTCCATAAATGTTAGTTACTGTATGCTCAAGAAGGGCTGGGGCTGGGGATTTAGCTCAGTGACACCACCACCTGCCCTGCAAGTGCAAGGTTGTGAGTTCGATCCCTGGTACTGCAAAAAAAGAAGAAGAATAAGGGCTAGAATTGGAGATCTGTGGTAGAGCATGTACAAAGCCCCAGATTCATCTGCAGTGCTGCAAAACACACACACACACACACACACACACACAAAACACAGTGACAGGTGAGAGGAGTATATAAGAACAAATAATCAGTTTCAGGAAGGCTTCTTAAAGGAAAGAAGAAAAGGACCCTTAGCAGAGACTTGAAAGGTGAGGAAGGCTGCTAAGCGAAAGAAGGGAGACCTGTCCACTGCAAACAGCATTTGCAAAGGTCTGGCAAAAGGCCCCTGAAAACCTTGACATCGATGTGGTAGAAGACACAGATGAGAAAGGTCAAATAGACATGTGTACTTGTTCTCTAGTTTTGCTAGAGAATAAATTCACCTCAAACTTAGCTTACAGTAACATATTTATCCTCAGATAGTTTTATAGTTCAGCAATCCAACACTAGTGTCACTAGTCTAAAACCAAGGTGCTGGTAGGGCTTCGTCTTTTCTGGAGGGTCCAGGGGAGAAGTATTTCCTGCTCAATTCAGGTTGTTGGTAGAGTTCCATCCCTTAAGTTGTAGGTCCAAGGTCCCTGATTCCTTACTGACTGCTGGCTGAGAGCCATTCCAGCTTTCAGAGGCTGCCCACATTCCTTGGCTTGGAGCCCCCTTTCTCTGTTTTCAGTATTGGTAGATTGAGTCCCTCTCACACTTGGAATCTCTCCCACCTGTGCTTCTATCCCATCTCTGAGCTCTGTTGCTGCTTCTCAGCTTTTAAGGTCTGTGACCTTTATTTCATCTGAAAGTTCCTTTTTTGCTGTGTACCATAGCATGCACACAGGTTCCAGGGATTAGGATATGGACATCTTGGGGGCTCAGATGGTTTTATTCTGCCAACCACAATCTGCCCTCTACTATACAAAGATTTACATTTGTCCCCCACACAAAATACATTCACACCATCCTCAGATTCCCTAAAAGTCTTATCCCTTAACAGGGAGCATCCAAAGCTAAACTGGGGAGCTCAGACATTTGTATAAGAGTATTTAGGGAATGGTGGCAGGGTTTGGAGACAGAGGTGAGGCAATATAACAAGAAACAAGTCGTCCTTTTACTGTCCTCTGCCCCCTCATCTACCCACAGCCTCTCAGCTCTGAGCTGTCTGCCTTCCAGGTACCCCTGGGATGGCGTGAGCACTCCCCCGGCGATGGACCCATCTGTGACACTGTGGCAGTTTCTGCTGCAGCTGCTGAGAGAGCAAGGCAATGGCCACATCATCTCCTGGACCTCGCGGGATGGTGGTGAGTTCAAACTGGTGGATGCAGAGGAGGTGGCCCGGCTGTGGGGACTGCGCAAGAACAAGACCAACATGAATTATGACAAGCTCAGCCGGGCTTTGCGGTACTACTATGACAAGGTATGGCCTCTGGGAGCAGACCTGGAACCCCCTCAGATTCGTATCAGAAATTTCATTTTCAGGATGAGGGATATGGTTCAGTGGTAGAGTGTTTTCCTTGCATGCACAAGGCCCTAGGTTTAATCCCCAGCAGCACAAAAAGAAAAGAAATTCTATTTTCTCTTCTTAATTTCTATAACTATAATGTTGAAAGCATTATTAAAATTTACCATTTTTTATCCCATCCTCTGGTCCTCAAACCAGCGTTGGGGCCCCAAACATTTATCTCAACTATTTTATTTTCTTATCTTACTGCTTTGGCTAAAAGCTTTACAACAATATTACTGGCTGCTCCTCATTCCACTCTCTGAGATCCCTCCATTCAATGCTGTCCCACCATACCCTGCATGACATTTCATTTCTGTGCCTTGTTCTTACAGCCTAAACTTTGGGAACATTATTAACAATGACTGTCCTCATTGTGTCCTCTGGAACCTGTGGGCCAACACTGGACTACCCCCATTTATTTAATGATCTTCTCTTCCTCTAGACTCTTTCATCTTCTTATTCTTAGAATCAAAACTACCCTGATATCCTATTGGCAGGGTTTGGAGACAGAGGTGAGGCAATATAACAAGAAAGAAGTCATCCTTTTACTGTCCTCTTCCCCCTCATCTACCCGCAGCCTCTCAGCTCTGAGCTGTCTGCCTTCCAGGTACCCCTGGGATGGCATGAGCACTCCCTCGGCAATGGACCCATCTGTGACACTGTGGCAGTTTCTGCTGCAGCTGCTGAGAGAGCAAGGCAATGGCCACATCATCTCTACTCCACATCAAAACTACCCTGACAATATTATCCTTTCCTTATTTCATTCTCAGGAACTCCCAACATATTTAATCAGTTGTTTTCCATTCTTCTTTATTTAGCCGAAGCCTCTGGAACAACATGTATAATGCTAGCTCCTTCATTCCGTTCTCTGGGATTCCCAAAGCAAAGCTGGTCCACCTCACCATTTACTTCAGTTGTTTTGTCATCTTACTCCTACAGCTAAAATTTTAGACTTTCCTCATCTTGTCTTAGTCCCACAGACTAGCACTGGATATCTCCTCTACACAGTATTCATACCAGTATTTATGCCACATATTTCCTTAGCTGTATCTCCAAAAAAAAAAAAAAACTTATTAAGTATCCCTTTGCCTTGCTTTTCTGAGAAACTTAAGCCAGCCCTGTGACATACCTGATTAGCCCAATATTATTAGGCACAGAATGCCCTAGTGCCTCCGCAAACAGCCCTATACCTCTGTTTCATATCATTAATAATTATTGGCATTTATGCCATTTTATGGTATATATTCCATCTTTATATTTTTTTTCTTTAGACCAAACCTCCAATGTAATGTTAATAATGAGGTTAGGGCTGGAGATTTAGCTCAGTGGTTCTGCCTCCTGCCTAGCAAGCACAAGGTCCCTGGTTTGATCCCTGTAACCACATACAATGATACAGTGTTGGGCGTGGTGACTCATGCCCACCAGCAATCAGTACCACACCCCACAATGCTAGGCTCACGCCTGTCATCCCAGCACTGGGGAGGCAGAGGCAGGAGGATTGCTGAGTTCGAGGCCTGCCTGGGCTACATGGCTCAGGGCCAGCCTGGACTACAAAGCGAGACCCTGTCTCAAAAAAAAAAAAAATAATAATGAGGTTATGTTTTTCTGCCCTCTGAAACCACCAAAGCATTCCTGATACCCTGCAGACTATCCCCAAGTGTGCTCTGTGACCCACCCAAGCCAGCCCAGAGACCCTCTCCTAGTTTTGGTTGTTGGATTGGTTGTGGGATTTGTCGGATTGGCCTCAGCTACCTATTTTCCACAACGGCACCAATGATGCTACACCCTGTTTTTCATAATGACTTTGCTTTATTCTATGTCTATATCAATAGCTTTCAGTGATTCTCTGTATCAATAGGTCATGACTCCATTTATCTCTGCTAATTTGGTCTGCCAGCATTTAGAGCGATTACTTCATTTTTGTGTCTTATTACAGTAGCTAATCTCCAAAACTATGTTCTGACAGCCACCTCAAGATCCAGTTCTGTTAACCTGTAGTTCTTTGGGCCAGGAAGAAAAAAGGTACAAAAGAAGGAATTATAAGGGGGGGGGTAGAGAAGGGGTGAAACTTGGGAGGTGGAAAAATGGGAGGAGGCATAGACAGGAAAGTAGAGGAGCCCACAAACTGAGAAACAGAGTAGTGAATGGGAACAAGTAGGAAAAAAGGTACCAGAAGAGAAATGCTCATCAGCACCCTCCCTCAACCCTGACCTTTTCCTCTAAGCCCTATGGTTGGTTCTGTCTTCTCCCTTCTCAGAATATCATCCGTAAGGTGAGTGGCCAGAAGTTCGTCTACAAGTTTGTGTCCTACCCCGAGGTTGCACGGTGCTCCGCAGAGGACTGCCCACCCCAGCCTGAGGTGTCTATAACCTCCACTGTGGCAAATGTGGCCCCTGCTGCCGTACACGCGGCCTCTGCAGACACTTCCTCCGGAAAGCCAGGCACACCCAAGGGTACAGGAATGGCAGGCCCAGGCGGCCTGGCGCGCAGCAGCCGTAATGAATACATGCGCTCAGGCCTCTATTCCACCTTCACCATCCAGTCCCTGCAGCCACAGCCACAGCCACCCCCTCATCCTCGGCCTGCCTCAGTGCTCTCTAGCACCACCCCTGCAGGAGCAGCAATGCCCCCTTCGGGGAGCAGGAGCACCAGTCCAAGCCCCTTGGAGGCCTGCCTCGAGGCAGAAGAGGCCAGTTTGCCTCTGCAGGTAAGTACTCGAATGTGGAAATTCAGTGGGAGGTGATGGGGGGTTGCACATTCTGAAATGAAGCATGACACTGGTAGGAAAGAGACAGGAGGCCTCTTAAGGGCCAGAATGGTGGGAGGAGAAACAAAGATAGCACCTTTAGAAAGGACTGGGGAGAGAGCTAGGCAAATCCTGAGAGGGAAGAGGGAGAAGTGTGTTACAGTTAGCAGTTGCCCAACATGGAGTACGTGCCCTAAATGTAATTGTTTAATGTCCTGGTTCTTACTGATCAGTGCTTATCAGAATCACTAGGGTAGCTTATTAAGCCAGATTGCTGGGACCCAGCCCTAGAGTTCCTGATTAGAAGGAACTGAGGATGATATGCAAAAAAAAGAAAAATGTTTTTTGTTTTTTTGTTTTTTGTGGTACTGGGGATAGAACTCAGGCCCTTATGTGTCCAAGGTTGGTGCAGTACCACTTGAGCTAAATCCCCAGTGGGGAAAAAAAAAAAAATTGTATTTTTAATGAGTTTAAAACTGAGGTAGAAACTGGTCTTTAAAACTGGTCTTTAAAGTAATTTTTTAATTGAATTCTTTATTGGTACATTTTATATACAGCTCACAATCACACTTGACATTGGGGAATTTGTACCAGTATGCGACATGAGTTAATTCTCACTTTTACCCATATCCCAACCCACTCCACAACCCCCCACTCCCTATATACATGTTTTTTTCTTTTCTTTTTTTTTCTTTTTTTTTGAGACAGGGTCTTGCTTTGTAGTTCAGGTTGGCCCTCAGCTCACTATGTAGCTCAGGCAAGCCTTGAACTCAGCAATCCTCCTGTCTCTGCCTCCCGAGTGCTGGGATTACAGGCGTGAGCCACCACACCTGGCACTGTGGTATGTGGTATTGATTGCTGGTGTGCGTGAGTCACCACGACCAGCATTCTGTGTGGTCACCGGGATCGAACTCAGGACCTTGCACTTGCAAGGCAGGCACTGGAACCACTGAGCTAAATCTCCAGCCCTCTTTTTCTTTTCTAAAGTAATTTTTGAGAACCACTTCTCAAGAATGAGGCTGAGGTCAGGAGCCCTTGCCCTGTCAGATTTCCACCCCAACTTCCTTTCCTCATAGAAAGACCCACCCCAGAGGAAGCTTTACTTCCTTTAAGAAGTCCCAGGTCCTGTTGGAGGACCTGCCCTGATGGGTAGTCATGCTGCCAGTACCAACTCCCAGATTCCAGGGGACATCATTGAGTGGCCTACAGGAGAAAACTTCTCTAAATCAACAATCCTTTTGTGCCCTCTTGTCCTAGGTCATCCTGACTCCACCTGAGGTTCCAAACCTGAAATCAGAAGAGCTGAATGTGGAGCCTGGTTTGGGCCGGCCACTTCCCCCAGAAGTAAAGGTGGAGGGCCCCAAGGAAGAGTTGGGAGCTGCTGGGGAAGCAGGGTTTGTGTCAGAAGCTACCAAGGCTGAGCCAGAAGTCCCTTCCACGGAGGCTGTGCCGCCCCGGCTGCCCCCAGTCATGGAGACGACAGCACAAGTGGGCGGTCCGGTGGCCCCCACCCCTGAGATCACTCCACCACAGAAGGGTCGGAAGCCCCGGGACCTGGAGCTTCCACTCAGTCCAAGCCTGCTGGGTGGACCAGGACCCGAACGGACTCCGGGATCAGGACCTGGCTCTGGTCTGCAGGCACCAGGCCCAGCACTGACACCATCCTTGCTACCTACGCATACATTGGTGAGTCCTTACAGAGGGCAGCCGGGAGAGATGGGATTGACATGTAGTGGGATACAGACACCCACCACCCTTGGGCGAATGTGGTTATCCCTGAGGAGGGTAGAACTTTTCAGGGTGCTTGACTGGGTTGAGGACTGGACTGGGATGGGGCTTTAGAAAGGCAGATCTGGGGACTTTAGGGGTAGGATTAAGAATCCCAGAGGCTTTCTATGGGAACTGTTGGGTGAGGTGGGGTGAGGCTTTATGCTCTGGCATTTGCATAGACTGAACTACTGGGATGGTCATTTGTGAGGCTTGAGAGCAGCCTGCAGACAGAGCCTGGTTGAGTGTCTTGTCCATTGCAGTCTCAGCAACTGGAGGTGGACCCTGAGGAGTTGGGAAGGGGTGTCTGTAGTTTGAGAGATTTCATGGTTAGCAGCTATAGTCTCAGTTTGTCGTCTTGTAGATTGACTGTAGAAGTCTGAGTGGGAAACATGGGTTGGGCTGAAACGAAGTTCCTCTCATCTTCCCGCCCTTGCCTCTGCTCACTTGAGCTCTGATCACCCCTTCAATGCAGACCCCGGTGCTGCTGACGCCCAGCTCGCTGCCCCCCAGCATTCACTTCTGGAGCACCCTCAGTCCCATCGCACCCCGTAGTCCGGCCAAACTCTCCTTCCAGGTAGGATCCCCTCCTTCCACCTCGGAAAGGGTGAGAGACCCTAGCATGGCTCCCATCTGTGACCTCTCCGTTTTTGCCCTCTAGTTTCCGTCCAGTGGCAGCGCCCATGTGCACATCCCTTCCATCAGCGTGGATGGCCTCTCGACCCCCGTGGTGCTCTCCCCAGGGCCCCAGAAGCCATGACTACCATCACCACTGCCCCTTCTGGGGTCACTCCACTCCGTCCATGCCCCTGGACTTCTCTCCAGCCAGCCATCTCAAGGAGAAACGTAGTTCATCCAACAGACTCATGCTCTGGTGTGGTGGGGTGGGATTCTTGGGAAGAATGATCTCTCATACTAACTCGTCCATGGAAAACACACTACTACTCTCTTCTTCGTCAGTCCCCCAGTGGCCGCCCTTACACGTCTCCTACTTCAGTGGTAGGGATGGTTTATTTATTTTTTGAAGGCCACTGGGTGGAGCCTGGCCCAACCCTTTTAGCGGGGTGGTTAAGACATCTCCCCTATCTCCCCACTTTTTTTCCCCAAGGCAAGACAATCAGGGTCTGGCTTGAGAAAGACCTGTCTTTATTTATTTCTCGGCCTGCCCTTGGGGAGATGAGGGAGCCCTGTCTACATTTTGGGGTGTGGGTAGAAGAACTAGTTTGTTTTGTTTTGTTATTCCTGACCATACCCAAGGGTCCAGGAAGAATTTATATGGTTTCATAGTTTGGGAGTCCTGGCCAAGGAGGAATTACACCCTTGGAATATGAATTTCCACCTTTCCAACCTCTCTCTCAGACAGCTTGTCCTTTTATCAACTAACATTTTGGCCAGAGAGGAACACCCCTTTTGTTCTTCTCCCCCCCTGAGAAGCCATTCCTTTGTCTGCCAAACTTCCTGGGGTTCTGCCTGTTACCTCCTAATGGAGGGTTTTCTTGGGAGGTGGTCCCCGTCTGGGGGGCCCCTCCAGCCAGTACTCCAGGTCTCCCTGTCTCTCTCCCCCTGCCATTTTGATAGTATAATCTATTTTTAAATGGGGCTTTTCAATAAGGGAGAGGGAGGTGTCTCTTCCTATATCTGATGGGGTGGGTGGGTGGGAAGGAAGGGATTTGAGGGGGATCTTCCTGCTTCCCCCAAGTGTTTATTTTTGATACCAAACATGTATTTACAGCTCCCTCCCTCCCAGCCCCCAATTTCCTGCAGGCGGGTACAAAGGACCCTTTAAGTGTCCCTGGAGTTGGGAGGGAGGAATGGGGGGCTTAAAGCCTGTCTTGTCTCAATTCCAGGCTAGAGAGAGTGGGTTAAAAGACTCCTGAGCTCACCTGTCAGTACCGGCTCAGGCCTGGGGACCTGGGGGTTGGTGATTTGGGAAACGATGCTGAACTTGTCACCAATGATTGTTTTACTTCCCCAAAATGGACCTTTTTTTCTAAGAGTCCCAGAGAATGGGGAATTGTTCCTGTAAATATATATTTTTAAAGGTGTTGCTGGAGTCTGCTGGCATTTTTCCCCCCAGTGTATTCCTGACAGGACAAGTGTGATAGGCATAAGTGGGCATGAAGGGCAACAAACGTGTGAGGCAGAAGTTGATTGTGGAAGAAATAGTGTGACAGTGTGTGTCGAAACAGTAGTTGAGGGCCAGAGATTTAGCTCAGTGGTTCCGGTGCAGAACTGCCTGCCTCGCAAGTGCAAGGCCCTGAGTTCGATCCCAGTAACCACATACAACAATACCGGGCATGATGGCTCACGCCCACCAGCAATCAATACCACATACCACAGTGCCGGGTGTGGGGGCTCACGCCTGTCATCCCAGCACTCCAGAGGCAGAGGCAGCAGAATTGCTGAGTTCGAGGCTTGCCTGGGCTACATAGTGAGCTGAGGGCCAACCTGAACTACAAAGCAAGACCCTGTCTCAAAAAAAAAAAAAAAAAAAAACAGTAATTGAGACTGCCAGTTTGTGACCACGTATGTGGGAGAGTGTGGAAAGCTGTGATTATGTGTGTTGTGTGTGTGAGAGAATAGTGGAAGTTGTGACCAGAAACTTCTGACAGTGTGCTTATATGAGTAGTTGAGGTTGTGTTTCAGAAACTCAACTAAGACTAGATGAATGACTGAGATCCCATACAGGAGATGGGATGTAGCTCGTTGCTAGAGTGTGTTTGCCTGGCATGCATAAGACTCTGTGTTCCATCTTCAGCCTAGCCACAAAAAAAAAAAAAATCCTGTACAAAAACTTGTGATCTTCATGACATACTGTTTTTAAGAGGGGCATGGGACCTGCAGATTAGTCCACGTTTGACAGGCTGACACCAAGCAAGACTAAGAGTGAGTAACCAAAACGGAGTGTGAGAGACTGTCAGGGACAGGTGTAGGTAAGAGGCCTTGCTGTGGGAAGGCAGGAGACTGACTGGTTGTGACCTGTGGAGTGAGGCATAGCTTTTGCGTGAAGCTATGCAAGGCTGAAATATCAGCTAGAGTTCCAGGAGTGCTTGTGTGGGTTGATTGTGTGAGAGAAAAATGGATATGAGGTCTGAGATACTGAGGTCCAAGATACGAGAATACATGTCTGCAAACATTTTGTGGAGACTGGAAAAAACTGTAAGAAATCAGGTGGCTGGGGCCCGGAGGCTCTCATTGTGTGTGTGTATCTGTGAACCTGAGGCAAGCAGCACACTGGCTGATAGTAACCACTACAGCCTCTCCACGGGTTCTGTGACACTGAGGAACTGAAATAGTACAGTCACAGAACTATCCGTGAGATAGAGAAGAAGCAATGTTGGTGAGAGGTGAGCAGCAGAAAAGCCAGGAGCTCAGCAGCCACGTGAAGGAAACTTGATAACTAAGCAGTGTCCAAGAGTGTGTCAGTCTGTGAAACATTTCATAAAACTAAAGAGAGCGCATATGTTTCTGACACACTGACTGATCAGAGTGTGTGAGAATCCTGGGACATTGAAGTTGTGTGCGTGTTCCCGTGTGCTGACTGTGGGAGGAAAACAATGGTGTGCCTGACTGACACAGGGTATGGACACCTGATTGTGGGAGACAATTGGAGAGTCTAGCAGCAGTTCTGAGTGTCCGCATGTATCACAAGTGGGTTAGGTGGTAAGGCTGAATGAGGGAGTGAGCCAGTGTTGGAGAAATTGGTTTGTGAAACTCTGTAAAAGACTTTTTTTTTTTTTTTTTTTTTGCTTTTTGGAGACAGGGTCTCGCTTTGTAGTTCAGGCTGGCCCTGAGCTCACTATGGTGCCCAGGCAAGCCGCCGCGAACTCAGCAATCCTCCTGTCTCTGCCTCCCGAGTGCTGGGATTACAGGTGTGAGCCACCACGCCCAGCATTATATGTGGTTACCGGGGATTGAACTCAGGT
>PVIC010024600.1:0-25939 GCA_004025085.1 Thryonomys swinderianus
ACTGATCTCCACAATGGTTGCAGCAGTCAACATTCCCACCAACAGTGGAAAAGGGTTCCTTCCTCCCTGCAACCTCACCAGCATTTATTGCTGGTTAATTTCACAATGGCAGTCATTTTTTTGTGGAGTAAGATGAACACGTTTTATGAGAACAACATTTGATGGCACAGCAAAACCAACACATTCTAAGAAAAGAAAGCCACAGAACAGTAGGCCTCATAAACACACACGAAGATATTTTGAAAAATATTAGGGAACATATCCAAGAAATATAAAAATTATTAAATATGATGAACAATTTCAACTTATTCCATCAATGCAATGTTGATTTGATATTTAATTACCAATCCATGTGTTTCATCTTATTAATAACCAGAAATATATATCCCTGAAAACTGTGATAATGAAACTGAGCACAACCATCATCAATTTGTATTAATAAATGTTTAGAAGGAAATGAAATACAGCTATATTATCAATATGTAAATCTTATTTACAAGAAATTTTCACTCTTAATAGCTAAAAAAGTAATGTACTCTTCTAAGATCAAACACAAAATTAATATTTATACTCAACACTACTATTTAATCTTATACTGAAAAATCTCATCAGTGCAATGAGGTAAGAAAAGGAGTAAATGACGTAGAAATAAGTAAACTTGTCCTTATTTGTAGAAAAATAATTGGCATATAAAATTTCTTATGGAATCTTGAAAGAAAATAAGTTAAGCCTAATTATGTGAGTTTAGGAAGAACATCAAATATAATATCAACATACGAAATCACTTAGATTTCTATGTACTAGCAACTGGTAATCAGAAATTTAAATATTAAAATAGTATCTATGAATCAATCAAGATTATTAAATACTTAGAGGTAAATCTGTTAAATATACAAATTTTGTGGAATTCCAAAAAGTACTGGGAAATTAAAGGGCTAACAAAGGAAGATCACACAATCAGATTGGATAATAGTACTGTTAATGCATTGATTCTCTCTAAACAACATATTATCAATTAAAAAATTCTCAGTAGGAAAAAATCTCAGTGTGCATTTTATATAGATTGATTTTTAAAACTGATTTAAAAGTTGATATTGAATATAAAAATTCTAGACTAACCAAAATAACATTAAAAGTCAAAGAATAAAGTTGTGGGACTTTTACTCATTTAAAATCAAGACTTACTATAAACTGCAATAATCAAGATATTGTACTATTGGCATGAAAATTGGCAAAATAAGATGTGCTCATCCCATTCAATTCACACTTCATAATAATGCTAAAGGAAACTCGGCGATAGATAACAGCTTGAAACATGAATTCTAAACCTGTATGTGTTCTAAAAGAATAAATGAGAATAAACATTAGTGACCTTGGGTTAAATTAAAGCCCCTTAGATACAATACCAAAATTTCAATTTATAAAATTAAAAAACCCAATAAATTAGATGTTATATAATCTAAGTATTTTTGTGCTTTGAAGTACAACTTAAAAAAGAGAAAACAACCATATAGATTGGGCAAAAATATTTGCAAATCCCAATGTGTAGAGAGAATTATAAATAGAAAATATAAAGAATTCTCAAAGCCCAGTATCAGGAAAACTAATAAACATGTGCATGAAATTTGAAAAAAGACTCTAAAAAGTAAAATTCACATCAAAATTTAGCATATGAAAATATATTCAAACTGTTAGTTATTAGACAACCTCACATTAATAAACTAATAATATACTCCATACCTATTAGAAGGGCTAATGTTGAAAACAAATACTGGAACTGTCATATACTTCTAGTGGAAACATAAAACGATGCAAATCATTTTTTAAAATACCTGAAAATTAAAACAGTTAAATACATACTAACATATGACCCTACCTTTCTACTTTTAAGTATTTACTTTAAAAAATAGAAACATAATTTTTATAGGTATAATTCATTGTTTAGGACATTTTTATCATAACAGCAAAAACTGCTTGTAATGCAAATATCCATAAATAAATAAGTGTAAGACAAATATTATGCCTATTTAATGAAATAAAAAGTAAACCATTGACATATGCAACATAATAAGCTTCAAAAAAACAATACTGAATTGAAAATGTCCCATAAAAGAAGACAGACTAAATAACTCTAATTATATAAAATTCTAGGCAATGAAAATTAACCTGTATTGAGAGAATATAGTTCAAGTAGAAGAGAATAAATGAAGAAAGGACGTCATTGGTCAGACAAAGTAGTAACTAAGGGATATAAAAATTTGAGGGGTGATAAGTGGGTTCATTATCTTGATTGTGATAATGATTTGCTAAAATATATTATGTATATATATTTATACATGCATAGTTCAAATGTATAAATTAAGCATATAATAAGTGTATTTATATTTCAATATATTTTTAAATGGTAATGATGAGACTGGAAATTAAAATTAAAGTCTACCATAAAGCACTGACTGTGAGTATAAAAATTGTAAAGAATATGTTAATAATACAAAAATTTAAGAATATACTATAAAAGGGGATATTACATCATAGCCAATCTCAGTTCACCACAGAATGCAAATCTGATTCAACACTAAAAATGTCATCATTTGAGGTCATTGAGATAACAAAACTGGTATGGTGTCACAGACTGGCAATCCCAGCACTATGACAGGCTGAGGCAACATAGGATCATAAATTAAATCTCAACATGGGTAATTTAGCTATGTAGCAAGAACTCATCTCAGAAAAAAAAAAACAGAGCTGAGTATGTAACTAAGGCTCTGTGTTCAGTCTCCTCTACTATAAAAATGTAGAGTGTATAGCTCACGCCTGTAATCCCAGTATTTGGGAGGCAGAGGCAAGAGGATTGCTGAGTTTGAGGCTTGCCTGGCCTACATAGTGAGCTCAGGGCTGGCCTGAACTACAAAGTGAGACTCTACCTCAAAAAACAAAAACAAAAACAAAAACAAAAAAACAAAACAAAAAAAAAAAGGTAGAGCGTGAAATAAAAACTAATTCTCATATTCAGAAAAGGCATTTAATGTTCATTCTTGAGTTTTGAACATAGTGATCTAAAAATATTCAAAAAATAAGACCTCCCAATTTAAATATCCAGTCAAACATGACTTTCTGAAACGAACTGACTTTTCAAATGAAGAAATTCAAATGGCCAATAAATACATGAAAATATGTTCATAATTGTTGGCCATCAAGAAATGCAAGTTAAAACAACACTGAGATTCCCTTCTCATTACTGAAAGAAGAGCTACCATCAAGAAACAAATCAAGAGCAAATACGGGTGAGGCTGTAGGGACAAAGAAAATTTTTTTTCACATTGGTGGGAGCACAACCTAATAATTACTATGGAAATAAATATGGAGTTTACTAAAAAAAAAAAGCACAACGAAAATTAGAAACTTCATTTGACTCAGATATTATATTCCCCTTGTAGGTATTTTCTCCAAAGAGCAAACACATCACATTACAGTGATATATGCATACCTGTATTTATAGCAGCACAAGTCATAACACTTAAACCTTGGAAATAGCCTATATGTCCATCAACAGATGAGTGGATAATGAAAATATGGTTCTTACACACAAAGGAGTATTATGCATAAAGGACAGATGAGTTATTTGTAAGAAAATGGATGTACTTGAAGACCATAATGTTAAATGAAGTGACTCAGACACACAAGATTAAGTATAGTATGGTTTCTTTTCTATGAAAATCTTAATATATAAAATTAAATGAGAGAGATAATAGGAAAAAGTGAAAAAAATACCTAGAGTTGTCACAATTATCTTGTGTGTTTTATGTCTTTTGGGCTATTAGTCTGTTTTTTGAACTATACATATTATAGTTAGATTTATAAATCTTACAGGATAAATGCATGTGGTGTTGGCAAGTTTTTTTTTAAAAAGATAAAGAAAAAGGGAAAAATGAATTGAGTTGCATTCTATATATATGAATGCCTACAATGGCCATAATAATTATTACAGCAAACACACACTACTTAAAGTCAAAGAAAAAAAGATTTGGGTAATGAGAAAAAAATAATCTAAAGGTGCAAAGAAACTTCACTAATAAAGAGTATCTACAATGAAGCCTTCTACAAAAATATTATTCAATAACCAAATGCTGACAACTTTATGTTCAGTAATAAGACCAAATTCTGCAGTGTAACCTCTTTCTTCAAGATCACAGCCAATATAATGAAGAGAAAGAAAAAGGCAAGTTTGAACAAGATTAAAAACTCTTCACTCAGAAACAAAATGATGGCTTATATAGAGAAATATACTTATAATGGATTCAAATTTATAAAAAGAGCTTAGCAAGTTCAATATATAGAGAGCTATATAAAATGTCAGTAGTAAATTTATACACAATCAAAACACCTAGATTTTTAAAGCTAGTATTTATATATTCATATAAATTATCTAAAACATCTAGCCGAATCTAATAAGAGATATGTAAAGCCTTCATGTGTAAAATTTGTAACTCTATTGAGAAACATTAAAGCCATAAAAAGATATACATTGTTCATGGATTCTTATAAAATGCCCTCTATGTTCAAGGCGGTTCTAGTCTTGATAGCAAAGTTATTAATAATTTAAACAGCAAATAAAAGAGAAAAGGTAGGAGATAACTAGGAGACAGGCTAGGAGATCAGTGGAGATAGGAGGGAGAGAAAAACAAATAAAATAGATCGAGATTCAACTGTATATGTACTAATTCCCATGATGAATGTAATGCCTGCTACGAACATATACTAATATTTTTTAAACAAGCTAAGTTTTAAATTTAGAATTATAAAAGAGTGTAAATAGCCTATACATTTTTGAAGGACAATAAAGAGGGAAATCTTGCTTAATTATTCTTTTTTTTTTTTTTTTTTTTTTTTTTTTGAGACAGGGTCTCGCTTTGTAGTTCAGGCTGGCCCTGAGCTCACTATGTAGCCCAGGCAAGCCTGGAACTCAGCAATCCTCCTGCCTCTGCCTCCAGAGTGCTGGGTTTGTTGAGTATAAGATTTCACTTAGAACGGATTGTGGACCATGGAGAATGCACGTTTCTGGCTTTAGGGTGCTCTGGACCCACATTTTATTCCAGAATAGATAAAACATGAGACTTAGACATGACCTCTGAGCTTTTGTCCACAGAGATGGCAGGCAAAATTATAACCACGCCCAGGATTGTATGTGGTTATGGGGGATCGAACTCAGGACCTTGTGTTTGCGAGGCAGGCGCTGGAACCACTGAGCTAACCTTCCAGCCCGCTTAATTATTCTTTATTGTAATACATATAATAAAGACATTGAGGTACTGGCAAATACAAATTAGACAGATAAAGAGTCTAGAGTCAAAAGGAAGCCTGAATGAACGATTTAAGGTGTTACTGCAGGAAATCATAGGACATACAGACTTCAGTGAAACACGTGGAAATAATTGAATGTCAATACTGTTTAAAGGCAAACTCATGACTTTCACATATCAAGACAGAAAATGAATCTTAAGATCTAAGTAGATCTTTAAGGTCTAAAATTTAAAGGTAACAGCTATCTATCTTTTAGGAGAGACTCTAGGGCAGCTGGCACACATGTCACTGCAGGATGTCTGTATCACTGAAAACTCTCAAAAGTTCACCATCCCTGGTCTAGGGTGACATCTTTAGGCCTTGGAGTAAGAAGGGGTTTCCTTACATGAGAAAGCATGGAGCCATAAATGCTTACAAAGAAAAACGCATTCAATGAATCATTTCCATTAATCAAAAGGCATTTTATATAGATGTAGCTATATGAGATGGAGACAGATGCATAAATTGTGTTTTATAATAAAAGTGTGTAAGAGACAAAACTCACAAGCTTTGGAAAGCCCAGTGAGAGATGTTCAGCTTTCTTTTCTGGCTTGGGGTCCCAATCATGATATACAAACCCCAATGCCAGCGCCTTCTGGGGCCTCCTAAGGCCTAGAGCGAAAAGGCCTGAGTTGAGTGACGACAGTATACACATGCTTATCCCAGTTTATCCCACCTCTACCTAATGATCCCAAAACTAAGGTCTCCAGAGTGTGACTCACAGGCTTTAACAGAAAACCTAAGTGAGGCTGCTTTGAGTTAAAGGAAATCAGTTGCGTTGGAGCCCTTCACCTGGCCAGTGCAGGCTGCCCACTGCCCCTTCACATGAGCTGACACCTCTGCAGAGGACTGGATTTGTTTGGCAGTGAAGTGGGGAAGCTGTCATGTGAAAATGATCTGATACACAAAAATGTTCTAATGTTCTAACTCGTTATAATTGGAGAAATATTATGGTTGTTGCAAATGCAAGTCATTACAGGAAGCAAATGACTGAACTAAAGAAATTTGATTTCCCCTGGATTTTCACTTCACGGGCGGCCACCCACAAGGAAACTCTATATGTCTCTGAGACTTCTGCCTCTATGTCAATTTGAGTAAAATCAGTCTATAAAATCCAAACGATTTCATTCCACGTGAAACTAGGAAAATATTGGAAGGCTGCTTTTAATCAGAATTCAGAGTTCCTTCAAGACTCTAGTTTCTTTGTAAAGCTGGTTTTTGGAATCATAAAAATTTCAAGTTCTTACAGGCTCAAAGGGGAGAATTTGATTTATAGAAGAAATAGTTCAATTTAAGTGAAAGCTTAAAAATATATAAGGGAATCTTCCCTGGTCATTTGAAAAGAACTAGATTCTGGAATTAGTGAAAGTAATACAAATATATAAAGGGAGAAAATTGAGACAAGATTCTAGTACCTCTTTGGCTTTAATTTCAGCTTCAGTCTGGCAGAATCAGGGGTTTGTTGAGTATAAGATTTCACTTAGAACGGATTGTGGACCATGGAGAATGCACGTTTCTGGCTTTAGGGTGCTCTGGACCCACATTTTATTCCAGAATAGATAAAACATGAGACTTAGACATGACCTCTGAGCTTTTGTCCACAGAGATGGCAGGCAAAATTATAAGTAGAAAATGAACTATATAGAGAAGAGCTCAACCAAACTGCATTCTAAGTGCCAACTTAGTGAAATATATTTTTAATGTTCTCTTCATCAAAAAGTGATAATCTGTTGAGAAAGTGATAGATATATTAATAGCTTGACTGGATCTTTGTATTATGTACACATAAATCAAAATGCCGCAATGCACTCCATAAAAACACATAACCTTCACTTTTCAAGGAACCATAGATACACTAGTAAACTATTTGAGGCCGAGTCAGCCCTTTCTTTCATTTCTCCTTAGTTTCCAAAGGAAACTCACACTTCCTAATAGTACCTTATGAACCATCTGTTGAACATCTATTGATTTACTAATAGTTCATTTTCTCTGGAGCCACTGAAAAAGCAACAAAATAGAAGGCAAATTCTCTTCCCACCAGTTAACCCCAGAGAGAACCCAGGTGTTCCGTGGTTTACCTCAGGATGTATCTTGTGCCGGGGAGTAGTCCTGAAGAACAACTGACGAGACTGCTCCAGTCCACCATAAATACTTAGGAAGGATCAAGACACATTTTCTACCAAGGCAGGTGGGGGTAAGTTAGGGTACTTTAGTTGTATCCAATTCCAGCTGATTACAATGCCTTCCATTTATCCCAACTCCTCCTACATAATGTCCACTTCCTCAGCCTATTTTTCTCATGTAGAAAAATCCAGAGAGCGGTTCCCAGCTTCACATCTGTAAACTATCATGTCCTAAGGAAGAAAAACAATGTTCTGTTACAAAGTCCTGAGCATGTGTCCCAAGAACCACACAGGGTAGGTTTTGTTATGCACATCCCTGGACCAGTGATTGTGGACAGCAGAATAAGCTGATGAACACAAGCTAGGAAGTTTTGCTCTTGAAGGTAGGAAGTTAGTTTTTGTCAGTTTTCCAAATAGCCTCTATCAAAACTTGTATGTCATACGAAAGAGAAAAATTATTCTGGGTTGAACAGGCTCACCAAAAACAAACAAATACAAATGAGGACTGCAGGAGGGGAATTTAAAAAGAAGGAAAACCTGTAGTGAGAGCTCTTAACGGTGGCTGCATGCAAGAGTCACCTGAGAACATTTACAAACCAGGTGGTATCCTAGTTTCAATAAAGGGAAACTCTGGAGGGAGGAAGGGCCTTCATTTCTAGCGTTCCACAGGTGACTCCAATATACAATTCAACATGGTTACAACGTTGCAGGACAAGAGTTTGTTACAAGAAGAAAAACCCCTATCTGGCCTCTCTCCTCACGTAGGGATGCTGAGGAGCAATGGTTGATTTCCTTCCCGAAGCTCTGACAGTTTAAAGCCACTTGAGCTGACAGATTTTATTCCCCCCCTTACAAAGTGGCTACAATGTAGTGGAACTGTGCTTTCCTGGCTTCACAATGAACAACACCACAAGGTTACAACAGTGGCTAAATCCCATGTGGGAAGCACAGAAAAAGCCATTGTGAGCAGTCCTTTTTTAGCGCATCAGAAAATAGAAGGGGATTAGAGGTGGGTTTAAAATGCCATTTATTTCCCTGCATCATTAATGACATTTTTTTTTTTTTTACCGTGTGCAACTGTGAGTTCAGCTTGGTCAGCGGTGGCTCGAGTTTGTATTGCTTTGTTCTCTGAATCTTATCAGTTGCCTTTCATGCATTTACCACGCATTTGCTCACTTTGTTTGCTGCTCTGGATTTTGGAGTTACCCTCCAGGGAATCAGACAGATGGATCAGGCCCAAAGAACATGTGACGATACAGGAAAATCAAATCTCCCTTTAACTAGCAATCTTCTTCTCTTTCACCTTCATCTTTGTCCTGCTCATCCTTCACTGCCTTTGCAAAGAGGGAATTAAAATATAGAATATGGGTGTTTTGCTTCTGTTTGAAGATTAAACTTCTTGGGCTTCTTTTTGAAAGTCTTATAATTTTCATTTAAGTCATTCACTTATTTCCAGAAATCATATATAAAATATCAGCCACTATTTGCCCCCATTTTGTACTGAATTTATTTATTCATCCATTAATTTATTTATAGAAGTGCCTAATGTATGCCAGCCATTGTATTAGTATCTAGAGATAAAATAATGCCCAAAACATAAGTACTTGAAATGCTTGTCCTTAGGAAGCTTACACTTGAATAAGGGAAAACAGTCCACAATGAAGTACATGGCAGATGAGGTAGTAATTAATATAGCAGAAAAAAAAAGGGGTAAGAAGGACAGAGAAATGAGGGGGAAGGGCGCAGTGGAGGGAATAGTGTTTTCAGTTATTTTTTTGGTATAACCTTTCAGGATGTCTTCCTTTAATTTCAGAAGAGACCGGAAGTAGGCAATGCAGAAAGCTGGGGGGGGGACGTTTTGGGGAACATTTTTAGCACAACAGACAGCAAGACATAGTGGTAGAAGAATAGTAAGTGTGTGTATGTGTGAGGGACAATGAGGGTAGCAGGGTGCAGAGAAGATGAAGGTAGCTGGGTGGTGGCAGCAGGGTTCAGATTAGGTAATACCTTATGCACCCTGTAAGGAACTTTGGCCATAGAATGAAATACAAAGGCATTGAAGGTCTTAGATTTTTAAAAAGCAACAGCTGACATATATATATACACACACACACACACACACACACACACACACACACACACACACACACATATATATATATATATATATATATATATATATATATATATATATTTTTTTTTTTAGACAGGGTCTCACTTTGTAGTTCAGGTGTGAGCCACCACGCCTGGCACTGTGGTATGTGGTATTGATTGCTGGTGGGCGTGAGTCACCACGCCTAGGACCCAGGGATTGGATTCAGGACCTTGCACTTAATGAGGCAGGCGCCAGAACCACTGAGCTAAATCTCCAGCCCCAACAGGTGATATATTTTAAAGGAATTCTCCACTGAGGAAGGGGTTAGGGGCATATGAGTAGAGTCCAAGACTGTTAAGTATTTGTGCTTTCGTACTTCTGTATTACAACACCATTATGTAAGTTATATTTTAATTTGTTGAATATATTTCTTTATTGCATATGATATACCTTTCCTAGATATTAAATTTTCATTCAAAATTATAACCCATTTCCAAAGACTTTTCTTCAGTTTATTGAACTATTGACTTCTAGCATATCTTATTGAATCTGTAGCTTTCATTGTGTAGTAATGAAAATCTCATGTTACAAGTGAATGGTTGATCAGTCAGAAAAAATCCCATCCCAAAATATTAAATCACTGAAAGGAAATATGTGAAACTATAAATGTTCATGTTCCTGGATTAGTTGACTTGCGATTGTTTTTGTTCTTTTTTTTAACAGCTTTTTTTTTTTTTTTTTTTTTTTTTTTTTTTTTTTTTTTTTTTTTTTTTTTTTTTTTTTTTTTTTTTTTTTTTTTTTGAGACAGGGTCTCGCTTTGTAGTTCAGGCTGGCCCTTAGCTCACTATGTAGACCAGGCAAACTTCGAACTCAGCAATTCTCCTGCCTCTGCCTCCCAAATGCTGGGATTACAGGCCTGAGCCACCACGCCCGGCATTGTGGTATGTTATATTTACTGCTGGTGGGTGTGAGTCACCACGTCTGATATTATTGTATGTGGTTACTGGGGATCAAACCAGGGACCTTGCACTTGCTAGGCAGGTGCCAGAACCACTGCGCTAAATCTCTGGTCCATAACAGCTTCTAATTCTATGATAATCATGTACTTAATAATTGTATGGTTAGACAAAATGTATGCACAGTAAAACAAGAGGAAAATGCTGTCCTTTACTAAAATATTTTCCATCAGTATATCTATAAAATAAAATGAATAACAATACTTCAAAAGAAAATCTGAATTCTTCAAACAATAATCCTTCACTCGTATATGTCACCCTATATGTCACCCTACTATACATTGCAATGTAAACATCTAATGGGCAAATATCAAAGACAAAACTAGTGGGAAAAGTCATAATTGTCCTTCTCTCAAAAGTTTTTGCAATTTTTTTCTAATTTAATAAATGGTACTACACATCACCTACCCACTCGTCTCTAGAACCTTCGTGCTCCCCTGATTCCTGCTGTTTCCTCGTGCCTGAGTTCCAACAGATTGCCAACTTCCGTGGTTCTCCTGGAGGAATGTTGACCACCTTTACCCATCTCTGCAAACCTCATCTCCTAATTCATTATTCTAACAATGAGCTCAACTCACTGTTACAGTCAGTAATGTTTATAATTTCTGAATCAGATCACATTGATCATCCCAAATATATTTCCATGGTTCCCAATCACATTAAAAACAAAGCCAAAACCTTTGCTATGACCCTAAGTCCAAACTGCTCTTTTTCCTAGATGCCTCTAACTTGATGACCTAACCTTTTCCCCTTCTTCTCCTGTCTCCACCTACACAGTTCTTACTGGGTTTCCACAATCCTAGAAACCTTCTTCCAAGACAATTTCTTGCTTTTTCTTCCAGGAATATTTTTTTGAAATACTTACCTGATCTGTTCCCTTATTTCCTTTTGTCCATGCTTAAACTACCACTCCTCGAAGAGTCCCTCTGTGCCCAGCCTGCTTAGAAAAGGGGCCAATTCCTGTTCCCTCACTTCTCTGAGCTTCATTTCCTCCAAGCACTGATTAGTGTACTTGTGTGCATTTTTTTTTGGTTTTCATATTTACTGTGTCCACCCTACCTGAATTAAAGCATTAAAATTCTTGAAGAGGGCCGGAGATTTAGCTCAGTGGTTCTGGTGCCTGCCTCGCAAGCGCAAGATCCTGGGTTCGATCCTGGTAACCACATATAATGCTGGTCGTGGTGACTCACTCTCCCACCAGCAATCAATACCACACACCACAGTGCCAGGTGTGGTGGCTCACGCCTGTAATTTCAGCACTTGGGAGGCAGAGACAGGAGGATTGCTGAGTTTGAGGCTTGCCTGGGCTACAAAGTGAGCTCAGGGCCAGCCTGAACTACAAAGTGAAACCCTGACTAAGAAAAAAAAACAACAAAAAAGAACAAAAAACCCCCAGACTTATAAAATAAAGGTGGATGATATATTTTACCTGAAATGTATAATAATTACAAAGGAAAACACTTAAATTAAAAATCTGATGTGGGTAAACATGAGAATTGACCTGTGTCACATATTGGTACAAATTCCCCAATGTTGTGTGTGATTGTGAGCTGTGTATATGTGAGCTGTGTACCAATAAAGTTTACTGAATAATTTAAAAAAAGAAAAAAAATCTGTACTTTGCTATGCAAGTAGTAGTAGACTAAAAATGCTGTTTTTGCATATATTTAAATAGCCAATGGCATTCTATTACATTACTACAGAAAGTGAATTTAACATCATAAATGTACTTAGGGTTTTTTTTTTCCTTGAAAATTCACAGCCATCTTCATATAATCAAGAAAAATACCAAGCTCATGGTCCATAATTAAGAACACCTTCTCCACCTCCTCACTCATTCCTAACAATTCTTTATCTTCCTTGCTTGCTTCAGTCTGCATTAGGATATTACTCAAGCGTGAATGCAAGAAGGGGAACTATTCAAGATATTCAAGGGAACAAAATGACTTAAGAAAGAGAAATAGGTGCTGACAAACCTACAGAAGTCCCAGAAGAAATGCTCTGTCCTCTGACTTGTGGCTTCAAGGGTCACTAGGCCCTGAATGTGACATGCTGCATTACAGGAGCCAAGACTGCCTTTGCCAGTGGGGAATTAGAAGAATGCACCTTTGAAAAAACCTACAAAGACTATAATCAGATATTAAAAGAAATCTCAGGCACCAAGCCAAGACAAGAATTTTTTAAGAAATAAAGAAACAAAAGAGATAAGAATGAAGAGGAGGAAAGGAGGAAGGGATCAATTTTATAAAGCATTTGTTTAGAAATTTATCCATTTCTTTTAGATTCTCCAATTTATTAGAATATATGTCTTTAAAATTGTTTCTAGTAATCCTCTGGATTTGTCTGATGTCTGTTGCAACATCCTCTTTTCCATTGCTAATTATATCGATTTGTGTCTTTTCTCTTTTTGTTAGCTAAGGGTTTATTAATCTTTCTTATCTTTTCAAAGAATTAATTTTCTTTCATTTATTCTGTGCATTTTTATTGTCCATTTTGATTGTTAACATGTGATTGTTACCTTTTTTTTTTTTTTTTTTTGGAGACAGGGTCTCGCTTTGTAGTTCAGGCTGGCCCTGAGTTCACTATGTAGCCCAGGCGAGCCTCGAACTTAGCAATCCTCCTGCCTCTGTCTCCCAAGTGCTGGGATTACAGGCGTGAGCCACCACGCCTGGCGTTACCATTTATTTTTAATTTCAGCTCTGATTATTATTTTTTTCCTTCAGATGAGTTTGTTTTTAACTTTAAAATTTTCCCTTTTACTGAATGTATTGGTACATTTTAGAAATACATTATGATCACATTCATCCTTGAAAATTTGTGCCTGTACATTATACATCTTGATACTCATTTTTTCCCATTCCCTTGTTTTTCTAAGCACTTGATATACATTATTGGGAGTGTTTTTTGATATATTTCTTTGATTTTTTGATGTAGACACTTATGCCAACACACTTACCACATATAATTGACTTTCCAGCTATTCAGAGAAATGATATGTTCTGTTTTCATTTTCACTAAAAGAATTTTTAATTACCCCCTGATTTCCACAATGACCCACTTACGATTCAAAAGTATTGTTCACTCTTTCTTTTTTTTGAGGCTTTTGTAGTTCAGGCTGGCCCTCAGCTCACTATGTAGTCCAGACAAGCCTCGAACTCAGCAATCCTCCTGTCTCTGCTTCCTGAGTGGTGGGATTACAGGTGTGAGCCACCACGCAAAGCTCTGTGGTGTGTGGTATTGATTGCTGGTGGGTGTGAGTCACCACGCCCAGCACTGTTGTATGTGTTTACCGGGGTTGAACTCAGGACCTTGTGCTTGCAAGGCAGGTGCTGGAACCACTGAGCTAAATCTCCAGCCCAAAATTATTGTTCACTCTTTATGATTTATGTAGCTTTTTAGTTTCTCTTCTATTGATTATGTTTCATTCCATCATAATTTGATAAGATACAATGAATTATTTCATTAGTTTGTATTGTTAAGACTTGCATTATGGACTAAAATATAATATTTGAGAAACACTCCATGAGCTTCTAGGAAAAAAAGATGTGCATTTTGTAGTTGTTGAAAATGTTCTCTAAGTGCCTGTTAAGTCTCTGGGTATAGAGTGTAATTCATCTCTGATATTCTTTTTAATTTTATTTTTGTTTGTATGAACTATGTGTTGTTGACAGTGGAATTTTTATGTCACTCCTTGTTTTGTACTAGGACTTATATGTGCCTTTAGGTCAAATAGTTCTCCTTTTATGAAATTAGGACCTCAGCTCTCAGTGCACATGGATATCCAATGATTAGGACTTCTTGGTGAATCATTTCCTTCACTGATATCTAGCTTTTTAAATTTCTTCTGACCAATTTTGTCATCAATTCTGCTTTGCCAGGTACAAGTGTAGCTACTCCTGCTTGGTTTTGGATTCCACTTACATGTACATATTGCCAAGATGCTTTTGTCCCAGGGAAAGCACCTGCTTCCCCTCTGAAAATATCTCACTCAAGACAGCTTGTATCCAGAATCTAGGGCACAGGAGATACAGGCATGACAGCATACAGTCACAGTTATAGAGCTTATTGTTAAATGGGAGTTCAGATTTTTCTCTCAAAGTCAAAGGTATTTTTGCAACTGAGATGATTAGCCTTGAGTGTCTGAGCATTTAATCAATGTAGTGGTGCCTTTTTACTATGCAGCACAGAAAGTCAAACTCCTCAGTCTGAATCCATACCCTGAGGTCATATGCGACTGCACAGCACTTCTATATAACTTTGCTCTAAACCTGCAGTTCTGAGATCTTTGTTTAGTTCTGGTGTTTGCAACTCTCTTTTAAGGTAGCTCTTTTTGAAACTTTATTATTATTTTTTTGTAAGTCAAGGATATATTTGGTAATTTAATCTCAAATTCCTAGGGGAAAATAAGCAATATTAAGGTTTTCAGAAGGAGGTTTGATCATGTAAAAAAATATTTATTGTTTGTGAAATCAGTAAATTTACCTGTGAAGAATTCAATATAAATACAAGAGCTCTCAGAGAAATGGTTTCTAATGAAACTTCATTCTATATTGCTCTGGGTGCTTTGTTTTTGGATAATTATAAGTTACCTCCTTCTATTGAAGAGGAAATCCAAATCTGAATATTTTCATCATGAAAATAAGAGCTCACTCAAAATTTCCCTTATGAAAGAGTCTGTGCTTTGAAGATGAGCTGATCATGTATCTTGAGGAAGCAACATTAAGATCAGTATCTTGAGGAAACTTGCTTTTAGCACTGAAATTGCAACTCTCAATTAGTTTAAATTGGTTCAGTTCTCTATTTTAATTCCTGTGTCAAATGGAAGTATAGGATGAATTTTCAGCATCGTCTACAATCTATGCAAAGACACAACATCGCATGGGAACTACTCAAAACCCATGAAGAGTCAGTGTGTAAAATATGCTATGACTTCTTAAATGTAACCTTTGAGTGGTAGCAAAAGTTGATATCTGAACTCACAGACTTATAGAAACCTATTCATTCTGATACATGATAAATTAGGATTTAGATTATCCTAGTATGAACTAAAGGGGATGAAGACCTGGGAATTCAGACAAGTGCTAAAGAGAAACAGAAGGTAGGATTTATTGGATTTATTTTCTGAGCCAAGAACATCAGGATGCTATAGCTTGTTAATTTTCTTTTCTTTTTTGATGGATGGACTTTTTTGCTCCTTATCATTTTGCTGAAATAGCACATGAAACTTTAGAAACAATAATTATCTTCAAGGAAGAAATAGCATAGCAGATAAAGTTTTGATTCCTATTATAAACTTTTAAAACAGTTACTTGAATATTATAATAATTTATATGGTTTTATTATACAATTTCAATAAGTATTTGCAAGATGGAATGTTTATGAACTATACATATTTCTTTTCAAGTTTTTTATTAAAGTATTAAATTATTCTAGAGTAATACTCATTCGATGTTGAAAATTAGAAATATCAAATGTTCAAAAATAATATTAAAATGTTTTTCAAAATCACAAGGTCCATGAAAGATAACAACTATTAGTATTTAGAGCCTATTCTTCCACATTGTTTTCTCCAATTATGCTAACTTAATACCTGATATATAATTTTCCACATCTATATATAGCTATATCACTATTTTAAGAACTACTAAAATGTACCATAATTTTCTGAATATATCCATTCTTGATGGACACATAGGTTATTTTAAATTTATCTTTCTCTTTGTATTTATGGTTTTGCTTCATTTTTTTCTTAGGATAAAATCCTAAAAGAACACTGCTGGCATCTGTTAAAGGCATCTGATTAATTTGCCAAATGCCTTTTAGGAAAATTGGACCAATTTAGACTTCCATTAACAGTATATCAGAATATCTGTATCTTTCAACTCATACTGTCACTCATTTTTGTCAGTCATTTTAATATTTGTCAATGTAATAGGCTAAAAACTAAATCTCATTCGATTTGCATTTCTTTGATGTTCAATAAATTTTCTTCCATTTGTGAATTACCTATTCCTACTTTATTTTTCCACTGAGATTAATAACTTCTTAAAGTAATTTGACACACTTCTTTCCATAACTATATTACCATGCAGTAAAGCATTTTATTATGTATTTTGTAATCACATTTCCTTGTGTATTGTTCATCTCAAATTTCATCATTGTCTGGATTTTATATGCATGGGTGTATAGAGAAGTTTTAAATATATTTCCCAATCTCTTGAGAGGCTGAATGTAAAAATCAACAATGTTTATAACCTATATGTCCTAGTAACTTTCTCATTGCTAGGAAAAAAAAAAAGTAGCCAAAATCCACGAAGGAGGTAAGGTTGGCTTATTTCAACTGAATATGTAGAAGTGTCAGTCCATAGCCAGCTGGCTTCAAAGCAGGGTGGAATGCCAAAAAAATTGTGGCAGCAAAAACAGTCCATGATAGGACAGGAAGGAGTTAGCAAAGCAGCAAGCAGCAACAACAGCATCCTCCCTTTCTCTTTTATTTCATCCAGGTTATAAGCCTTTTGGATGAGACCGCCCTATCTAAGGGGGCCTTTGTATTATTTTTAGTTAGAACTGTGATAAATCAATTACTAGACTAATCCGGTACCACACAGACTTAATTCCTGTGTCATAAACCCTGAATCCAGTCACCTTCCAAAAGCCTCAAATATGAATCATGATGCTTTGGTGGGGTATCTATATATTAGTCATCCTAATTTATAAAAAAGTAAATTTGACTCCCAAATTCTATCATGTTTCCTAAAACACCAACCCCTTATTGATAAATCACCCAGGACATTATCTTACTGTAAATCAGACATGGAAAGAATGGAAATTGCTATCTACAGTAACAATTTAGTCAGCTAAATAATAATGTCTGTAATGATTGGTTGTAAGGAGCTAGAATGTATTTAATAACTGATAATTTCTTTAGATTTTTTTTTTGAGACAGGGTCTTGCTTTGTAGTTCAGGCTGGCCCTGAGCTCACTATGTAGCACAGACAAGTCTGAAACTCAGCAATCCTCCTGTCTCTGCCTCCGAAGTGCTGGGACTACAGGCGTGAGCCACCACGCCCTGCACTGTGGTGTGTGGTATTGATTGCTGGTGGGCGTGAGTCACCACGCCCAGCATTGTATATGGTTACCAGGATTGAACTCAAGGCCTTGTGCTTGTGAGGCAGGCACTGGAACCACTGAGCTAAATCTCTGGCCAACAATTTCTTTAGATTTTTAGCTTCATTTGTACCTTAGAATCAACAAGAAATAAACAAATGTGATCACCTTACCGATTGCATTGGATTTCCCATTTTTAGTTAGTCTGTATACAGCTTCTCACACTAACAGCTTTTAATAAGAGCAAACCTGAATATTTCACTTTTTTCTCTCTCATAGCTTTCTCACACTGAGTCCCTGACCAAAGCCAAGTGGCGGTAGATGATTAGTTTAGCAAGCTCAAAATAAATAGCCTTTATTTTTCTCATTGGATTAGCCTGTTTTTATCCTATTATTGTCTATCTTTTCATCCATCTATTTATTTATCTCTTGGTAGTATTTCTTTTTTCATGCCACATATAGAGAGCCTTCTTCATTTTAAGTTTTAATGATATTTACCTGGATTTATTTTGACTCCATTAAAATGACAATATTCTGTGTTGACCCAAAACACTGGCTGAGCAATTAGACTACTTAGATTTTGGTATCTGTAGTGGCACTAAAAAATTTAACAACTATGGACAAGTTCCTTCTCCTCATGGGGCTCATCGTGGGGTTTCTATGGTATCTTTGTGAGATCACTTAGAACTATCCCTAACACCTGTTATCCAATACATGCTTCATCATTTCCTATGTTTTTAAGTATTTTTTTATGATTTCATTTATGACTACACCTTGGCTCATAATCAAGATGATAGGCACACTCCAAGAATCAGCTGAGAAACCATTCAGCCAATTTAGAGTCCTGCACCTCAAAGGAAAGAGGAATTTTAAAAGTTAAGAAAGCAAAAATTGCTTGGGTACCTTGCCAGTGGGTCAAGAATTGGAAAAATGGGTATATGAATGCCCAAGACTCAGTCATCATCTGTGGATCTACAATCTTGTGATGTATTTCATTAACCCAGCATAAGTCTCAATGCATTCCTTGTTTTGCTCTCTCATAGCAGCTGTTTTTTGAAATAAAATTGAATGATTCAATTAGTTTCTTTCCTTAGGGAATGGCCATAGTTCATTTAACATTTTTTGGGGGGAGGAGGGGACAGGGTCTCGCTTTGTAGTTCAGGCTGGCCCTGAGCTCACTATGTCACTCAGGCAAGCCTGGAACTCAGCAATCCGCCTGTCCCTGCCTCCTGAGTGCTGGGATTACAGGCGTGAGCCACCACGCCCGGCACTGTGGTAGGTGATATTGATTGCTGGGGGGGGCGTGAGTCACCATGCCCAGCATTGTATGTGGTTACTGGGATCGAACCCAGGACCTTGCACTTGTGAGGCAGGCGCCGGAACCACTGAGCTAAATCTCCAGTCCATAGTTCATTTAACTTTTGTAACAATAGGTAAATCTATCCCAAACCCTTCTTTTAAAGCAATAATGTGAATATGACCTTTACAGACACTCACAGTATTTCTCAAATTTATGGCTAATAAGAATCCTAGAGAATCATAATTCTGATTCCCACATGCTGCCATGTGGGAAAGGGAGATAACTCAGGAGCATTGGCTACATAAGAACTAGTATTTTTAACAACTCCCATAGGTGATTTTGTTAATATGGATCTCAGTCTGAAAAATGCTGCCGTAGGTGTGCTGAGATGCTCAACTGCCTTTTATTTTGATTGGATGTTGTTATGGTTTAGATCTAAAGTGTCCCAAAAAATACTCATGACTTCAAAGGTTAGGCTTTTCATGAATGAATCATGGAAGTACTATAGTCATCAATGAATTCATCTATTCATAAATTAATAGCTGAATGTGCAGTTAGGAGGTGGAGAAAGACATCTATTTCTTCTCTTAAATATTATAGTAAACATTCTGAAAATTTTGTCTCCATGTCCTACCATTTCTCTGTTGAAGGCTTCAGATTTTGTCACTGGACCAAATCTTAGAATCTTTCTTCATCACCCTGAGCTCTATCCTCCAAATACCATGGCCCTCATTTTTAGTTAGGCATAGTGGTTTGACACTTTCTTTAGAGGATTTAGTCAAGCAACTTTCCTTTTAGCACTCTACAAATTAAATCTTAAAAACTAAAGAAAAAATATAGGAAATTATTAAACTTTCTCCAAAAACACATTGATATGGTTATTATTATTCTTAAATATATAATTTTTATAGTATTTCTAATTATTTTGTAAGCTTTTGATTTGTTTTCAGGTATAGGACAAATACAATAGTATATTTCATTTATTTTACTTGGTGTACAAACACAGGGGAAAATGGGTACAAAATAAATTCTACAATTTATTATTTCCCTTTCACTATGACTTCTATGTTTTGTTTTTATCATTCGTAGCTCACTTTCTGTATTTTTTCTTTCTTCCATTTTTTTCAACATGTGAAGTTAAAGTTAGTTTTTTCATAGTATCCACTGCATTATCAGAGTAACTTCCTCTTGTAATCACATGGAATACCTGAAAACAAATATATTTCCTCATATTAACTCTTGATTCTCTTACTAGATTACTCTCTTAATAGATAGAATAGTTTCATATGACTTGTTTTCCTAATTTATAAAATTAGGATAACAGTAATATCCACTTTATAGGCAGCTAAACTTCAAACTCAACTTTTAATTTTGTTTCAATGATTAAATGAATTAACTTATGTAAAGCATTTACAAAGACTATAAATAAGCACTAAATAAATATTAGTTACTTCCATTATTTTATTATTGCAATAGGACATTAGGAAATTTCCAGAGATAGCATTTTTCTTATTTAGAAATTATATTAAAATATTGTTGAATTGAAACTCTCAAATAGTTTATAAATACTACCTCAGTTTTATGTATGAGCAAGTTGATCATCTGACATGTTTCTATAATTTCCCAGGGTAATAAAGTCAACAAATTGAATAACTTTTTCTTTTCAAAAGAAAATATCAGCAAATATTTGCTCATGGCTGTAATCCCAGCATTCAGAAGGCTGAAATAGGAGGATTGCCATGATTTTGAGGCTAACCTGGGATACCTGAGCAACCTGAACAACAAAGCAAGATCCTGTCTCAAAAAACTAAAACAAAAATAAGCAAGCATAACTACATGATTAATGTCTCATATATTTATCTCACTTATTCCTCAAAATAGCTCAATAATATCAGTATTATGGACATTAAATAGAGGGGTTACAAGGTTTAAGGAAGTAAATAACTTGCTCAAATTCATAGTTCACACATAATACAGCCAAGAAACACCCAGCAATGTTGAGAACTGCGTTCATTCACCTCATTTAAATATTTAACTCCAAGCAGAAGTTGCATGATACATTGCAATATTATGTTACAGTTCTATTTCCACTCCATGGGCCTGAGTATTTACCCATCTTTCCCAAGAAAGACACATTCCTATCTGCCAAAGTGAGAGAAGAATATCTGCTTCGATGAGTTCTGTACAGAGAGGAAGTAAATGTATTTTGATTTCAAAGCCAATGTTTTTAAATCACTGCATCATATTTGCAACTGTTACTCTTTATTCATAGGCTTCACTCACTTACAACAGTACACTAGTCAACTCAAAGCCTGAAAATAACCTAGCAATGGTACAGACTCAAATATTTGAGCTAATTCAAATTAAAAACAGCTTCCTGAAAACTTTGTGCCTCTATTTTGAGGATTAAAATTGTCAGCTAGTTTTGAAATTGGTAATGTTGACAGGAAATATGGCCGTGAATTTTGTGAAATGCAAATAACTGAATAAATCAGCTTTAGAATAAGTTATCTTCATTGTACTACTGAATAAATGTATTCTTATAATAAAACACTTAATAAATTCTAAAAGCAATATAAATTCCTGTTACTGAACCTTTGTTTAAAGAAAAGTAATGTTACTTCATGGAAGTGCAGGTCAAATGTCTATTCCATTTTTTATTTGAATCTTTATTGGTACATTATCTATACACATCACAATTATGCTCAACTTTGAGAATTTGTACCAGGATATGACATGACTTAATTCTCATATTTTCCCTTCCCCTACTCACTCTACAACCCCCCACTCCTATATGCACAAGCTTTGTTTCCTTGTTTTACCATCAAATTTTTGTATTCCTCATTACTTACTCACAAACTCATTTCCCTTTTAACATTTGCTATTTTAAAAATATCTATCATGTATTCTAGAAGTCATTTATGTCTTCAGTTTCTCATACCAGAGAAAAGATACGATATTTACATATATGTGACCTATTTATTTGACTTATGAATATGTTCTTAAGGTACATCCATTTGAGAATAAATGAATCAAAATTATTTTTATGGCAGAATAATACTCTATTTTTTAAAAATCCCACATCTTTTTTATCCAGTCTCCAGTTGATGCCCATTGGGGTTGTTTCTAAGATTTAGCTATCATGAACTGGGCTGCTATAAACATAGATGCACATATATTGCTGTGATATGAGTTTAGTGATTATTTCAAGTATATCCCTAGTAAGGGAACAGCAGGGTTAAATGGGACCTCTAATTCTATATTTTTGAAAAATTTCCACACTGATCTCCATAGTGGTTGTACCAGTGTACATTTCCACCAAGAGTGGAGAATCATTCCTTTTTCTCCACAGGCCTGCCAGCATTTGTTGCTGGCCAATTTTGAAAAGGCTGCTATTCTTTGTGATTGAGATGAAATCTCAGGGTTGTTTTCATCTGCACCTCTCAAATGACAAGTGATGTTGAGTATTTCTTCATATATTTCTTAGCTGCCTTTACATCTTCCTCTGAAAAGTGTTCATTTCAGATGCCCATTTTTGAATTGGGTCTTTAAATTGAGGGGGATTGATGTTCTAAGCTCTTTATATATTCTAGAGTTGAATGCATTGGAATTCACTGCATAAATATTTTTAAGCTCTTTATATATTCATCAAATGTAGCCCCTTGTCTGAGGAAAAGGTGGTAAATCTTTTTTCCCATATTGTTAGTTGTCATTTTGTTTTGATGGTGTTTTCTTTTGCCATGCAGATGTCTTTTAATAAAATGAGATCCCATTTGTTGAATGTCAGTGGGTTCAATGTCCTAATTAAAAGACACAGACTGGCAGAATGAATTAAGAAACAAGACCCTACAATGTGTTGCATACAAGAAACACACCCAATTCAGACAGAAAGCCATAGATGAAAGTAGATCGATGGAAAACAATGCTCCATATGACAGGAAACTGCAAAAAAGTGAGAGTGGCTATCCTATTTGAAGACAAAATATATTTCAAACCAAAACTGATTAAGAGAGACAAAGAAGGATACTACATCCATGTACAGGGAGCAAACCAAGAGAATGAGATGGCATTAATAAATATTTATGCAGAAAATTACAATGCATTCAACTATATAAAACAAATATTAATGAATATGAAAACCCTCATAAGCACTAATATAATAGTAGTAGGGGAATTCAATACCTTGCTGTCATAGCTAGACAAATCAACTACATAAAAAAATCAATAATGACATACTTGAACTGAATTAAACCTTTGAACAATTGAACTTAACAGATGCCTGCAGTCTTTCACCTAACAAAGTCTGAATACACATTCTTCTCAGCTGCCTGTGAACATTCTCCAAAATAAACCATATAATAGTTCATAGAATGTGTTTAAATAAATGTAAAGGAATTGAATTTATCCCCTGTATACTGTCAGATGACAGTGCCTTGAAATTGGAGCTGAATAGCAAAAGAAATCCCAAGACCCTCACAAACACATGGAAATTGAACAACACTCTTGTGAACAATCAATAGGTCACAGAAGAAATTAAGCAGTTCTTACAATTAAATGATAACACCACTACAACTTATAGGAATATATGGGGTATAATGAAAGCAGTTTTATGAGGGAAGTTCACAGCACTGAACACCTATACCAAGAAAATAGAGCAAGCTTAAATAAATGACCTAATGATGAACCTCAAGCTACTAGAAAAAGAGGAGCAAGACAAGCCCAAAGCTCATAATAGGGGGGAAATTATAAGGATCAGAACAGAAATTAATTCAATGGAAACTAAGAGAATGATACAAAAAAACAATGAATGTAAGAGCTGGTTCTTTGAAAAGATAAACTAAATTGACAGGCCCCTAGCGAACTTTATCAAACAAAGAAGGAAAAGGCTCAAATTTATGCTATTAGGAATGAAAAGGTGGAAATCACCACCAATCCAGTGGACGTACAGAGGATAATAATCACATACTTTGAAAATTTGTACTCCAATAAGATGGAAGACTTAGAAGAAATGGATAGGTCCTAGACACATATGAACTTCCAAAGCTGTAAAAAGAGGTATAAAAATGTTAAATACTCCATTATCAATCTGTGAAATTGAATATGTAATAAAAAATCTACCAACAAAGACAACCCCTAGTCCTGATGAATTTACCACTGAATTCTTTAAAGAAGAGTTAATGCCAATACTTCTGAATCTCTTTAATGAAATTGAAAGGAAAGCATACTCCAAAATTCATTTCCTGGAAGCAACCATTACCTTGATTCCCAAAAGTGAAAAAGACCCATCCAGAGAAGAGAACTACAGCCCAATCTCCCTAATGAACATTGATGCAAAAATCCTCAACAAGATACTGGCAAACAGAGCACAAAGAATTATCAAGAAGATCATACACCCTGATCAAGCTGGATTCATCCCAGGGATGCAAGGATGGTTCAACATACATAAATCAATAAACATAATTCACTATATCAACCTACTCAAGGACAAAAACCACAGTCATCTCAGTAGATGCAGAGAAAGCATTTGACAAAATTCAACACCCATTCATGATCAAAACCCTAAAGAAATTTGGAATAGATGGACTGTATCTCAACCTAATAAAAGCTATTTATGAGAAAACAACAGCCACTATCATCCTAAATGGTCAAAAACCGAAACCTTTCACACTAAGATCAGGAACCAGACAAGGATATCCACTATCACCACTCTTATTCAATATAGTGCTAGAGATATTAGCCACAACAATTAGACAAAAGAAAGAAATAAAAGGAATGAAGCTACCAAAAGAAGAAATTAAACTGTCATTATTTGCTGATGGCATGATACTGTATCTAGAATATCCTAAAAACCTCCAAAAAGTAATTGCTAGAATTAATCACCAAATTTAGTAGGGTAGCTGGGTACTAGCTCAATCCTCAAAAATCAATAGCATTGAGCTCCGGGCCCGCCGTGCCGTTTCCGGTGGACTGAGGAATGAGCGGGGGCGGATCAGACCCAGCAGCTCCGGGTCCGCCTTGCCGTGCTTCCGGCGGACTGAGGAACAAGCGGGGGCAGATGGGACCCAGCAGCTCCGGGTCCGCCTTGCCGTGCTTCTGGCGGACTGAGGTACGAGCGGGGGCGGATCGGACCCAGCAGCTCCAGGCCCGCCGTGCTGTGTTTCAGGCGGACTGAGGAACGAGCGGGGGCGGATCGGACCCAGCAGCTCCGGCCCGCCGTGCCGTGTTTCAAGCGGGCTGAGGTACGAGCGGGGGCGGATCGGACCCAGCAGCTCCGGGCCCGCCATGCCGTGCTTCCAGCGGACTGAGGAACGAGTGGGGGCGGACCGGACCCAGCAGCTCCGGGCCCGCCGTGCCGTGCTTCCAGCGGACTGGGGAACGAGTATCGGGCGGACCTGACCCAGCAGCTCCATGCACGCCATGCCATGCTTCCAGCAGACTGGGGAACGAGCGGCGGGCGGACCTGACCCAGCAACTCCGGGCCCGCCGAGCCGTGCTTCCGGCGGACTGGGGAACGAGCAGCGGGCGGACCAGAATCAACAGCTCCGCGCCCGCCGTGCCACTTTTCCAGCGGACTGGGGAACGAGCAGTGGGAGGACCGGACCCAGCAGCTCCGAGCCCACCATGCCGTGCTTCCAGCGGACTGGGGAACCAGCCTTGGGCGGACCGGACCCAGCGGATACGGCCCCACCGTGCCATGCTTCCAGTGGACTGAGGGAGCAGCACGCAGACCCGGCTGCAGGGTGCAGTCCATTTCCAGTGGACTGAAGGCCACCCACCAGCCCACTGGATCCCAGAGCTGTGCAGTGAGGAGTCAGACATAGAGGTAACTCATAAGCTCAAAGTATCCAGTATAGAATCTAACAAACCTTTTTATCTTATTTACTGTGTTTAATACCGATATTGGCATTTATTGTATTATGGTAACAAACATGATGTGATTGTTCTGCTCAAATACCTA
>PVIC010024601.1:0-25751 GCA_004025085.1 Thryonomys swinderianus
CGCTTGTGAGGCAGGCGCTGGAACCACTGAGCTAACCCTCTGGCCCTACACTTTTATTTTATTTTACTTTACAAAAACTAATGTTTTTTGGAGCTTTCCATCACAGCTACTCATCAAAAGACCAGAAAGGAACAATAAGACGCCAAAGCTGGATAGTAACTAAAATAGGAATGGGCAAATTACTTAATTGGATTCATAAAAATAGATGACTCCTGAGTTCTGACGAAGGAATAAGTCTATCCTGGTGTATCACTCTGAGATGAAGTACTGGAGACTAAAATTCCACTATAGTGAATAGATCAAAATACTTTTAAGAAAAGGAATAAAGTTACTAGGCATAGTGAGATGAAGTAGTGGAAGGGTAGGAGATATGTTAGGTAATAAGAGGGCAGATAATGGTGAAACACAAGTAAGGGATCTATCGAAAAGAGATAACACAAGAGAGTGGCTGAAAGGCATGCTAATGAGATACACAAAGGACCTTAGATCTTCACAAAGAACTAGAGAACTCACATTAAAATAAGTTCCTTTGGAGCTCTAGAATGTATGATAGTTTCTATAATATCCAAAAGGAATTTGGTATGGGAATATAATGAGGGGAAGGAATAAATATGATTTGGAAAAAATAAAAGAGTATGTATATAGAGGGTGGGGAGGGGGTGGGTGGGCAGGGATGTGAGTAAATATGAGAATTGACCTGTGTCACATATTGGTACAAATTCCCCAATGTTTTGTGTGATTGTGAGCTGTGTATATAATGTACCAATAAAGTTTACTGAATAATGAAAAAAAAAACAAATTCCTTTGGTTGGTAGGGATTATCTGACCTTGCAAAAAACATTATCTGCAGTTACAAAATGACTCCTGTTCTTATTATTATAATTGTTAAATGCTAAAAGCTGCTTAGAGAACAGACATAGCAAAAAAGATTGCATACCCCTCTTGGTAATGTAGACAGAACTAATGGATTTGGTTTCAATTTACCTGTTCAACCAATTCATTCCAACGAAATTTCTTACAGCCAAAGATTCTGACACAGAAATGGAACTAACCAAATTATGTCACCTTAGGACCTTGTCAAGTAAAGGACTATCAAGTGAGTCCACTTTTATTTTGGAAGAGCTAGTTTTTAGGACAAATGGCTCAATGTGTAATCAAGCTGTAGAACAGGCAAAAGGAAGAAACTGTATTGTGATTTCTTTTAATTCATGACAAATGCAACATGAGACTGAAAGGTCTTTGCTAACAGAAAAGCGATTAATTCTGAAGTTAGGCTAGGTCTGCATGGGTAAGTCTAGCCTGGAACTGTGCCTCTTCAACACCCACATAAGGTCTCCTATGCTTAACAAATGTTTCTTTCTTAAGATCTAAGTCAACTGTAGAGGGACTATTGCTTTATCAATAGGATCACACATTTGTCAAATCCAATATTAAATGCATTTCAAAACAAAGTTAGAAAACTACAAATTAGTGTTCCTTGGCAAATGAAGGCAACTAAACTCTTTCCTAAACCTGCCACAAAAATACAGACATATGCCAGGTGTGGTGGCTCACACCTGTAATCCCAGCACTCGGGAGGCAGAGACAGGTGGATTGCTGAGTTCAAGGCTTGCCTGGACTACATAGTGAGCTCAGAGCCAGCCTGAACTACAAAGCAAGACCCTGTCTCAAAAAAAAAAAAAAAAAACCAGACATATGAAATTATAAACACAAAAGACATCTACAAAAGAGCAAACTTTGCAAATCATCTAAATTTCAAGATCAAACACAGAAACTTTAACTCCAAATTCTCAGCTTTTTCCCTAAAAGGATTCATAAAGGATGTGCTTATAGCCAGGTGTGATGGCTCAAGCCTGTACTCCCAGCACTTGGGAGGCAGAGGCAGGAGGACTGCTGAGTTCAAGGCTTGCCTGGGCTACATAGTGAGCTCAGAGGCAGCCTGCCTGTCTCAAAAAAAAAAAAAAAAAGCTCCCTAACCAAATCCAGATATCTATTTTATTTGTAGGGACAATGACAGAAATCAGAGATAAGCTCAACTGGGGATTGCAGAATACTAGACTTCATTGAAATAATCATAAATTGTTTATTAACCTGACTCTAAATCATGAAGCACTTGTACATCTGACAAAAATTTCACATACTAAATTACAGTCAGGTCTAGTGCAATCTGAAAATACCCAAAATGTGTCAAGATTTAAAATGTGTCAATTTTATAAATGTGCATAAACACAGTACTTAATAATACCTTAGGAAATGAAAAGAACAGTCCATTCTTAGCTTTCTTGTCTCTGCCTAAAGTGTTCAGGCCTACTGTCTTATCAAAGTACTGGAAGTGACCAAACATGATTAGGACAACAACTGACCATAGTGTTTAATTTTAGTTAAGACACATAAGCAAACCTAGAGAAGGGAACCAGACTCCACCCAGACTCCCTCAGGTGAGGACACTCTCACACCCTCAACATCCTTACAGCATAGCTGGCCTGCTGGTGATAGAACAGAAAGGAGACTAGAGCTCGAGTGCTAGCTAGCAAAGCACAACAAAATTGGCTACCATTCCAAGCAGTGGTCAAAAGGTGGCGCCAAGGAAAAAACTAAACAATGAAAAGGGTTAAAACATCAGACCTTACTGGGTTCTGACAACAGGGATGGACAACAGTCACAGGAAGAGACTGGGAATATAAATCCTCCAAACCTACAGTCTATGACTCTAGGTTTTGCTCATCCTGCCTTGATGGGCTTCTCAAACCTGAGAAAAACTATGTAAGAAATAAAGTGGAGAGAAAGATTTGCAGCAAGGGCAGGCTTTGAGATCCAGGCCCGAGCAGGGCTGCTAGCTCCCAAGTGCCAGAGCAGCTCTGTTAGAGTAAGGGGCTTACATACGGTGCCACTGGGGTAGAAGATGGGGAAGCCGGAAGCTAACTACTCTGGGAACAGGCCTTCTACCTTAGTTCCCACTGGTCCCTTTGGGGGTTGCCTTAAATTCAATATTCTTGAGCTGAGGGCCTCTTGGTCTGAAATGGTCTCTTCTATAAAAAGCACTTAATTAGGGGCATTGATATTTTTACACGGCTGAAACCCTGTAGGGAAGGGTCAGAACTCATGGGAAGACGTCCTTCAGCCTTTTCCTTACAAACTATACTGATACAGTGATCTTGTAACACTTTGAAAATGACAGAAAGCGTGGTTTAACGCGAAAAATTCTCATCCTTAGAAATATATCCCATGAATTACTCACTAATAACTTACCTCAGCCCATCCTATTAAGTAACGTGTTTCTCCATGTCACCTCAGGCTGCATCTCAAGCCCTACACACCTAGAGCCAAAAAGAACAGGAAAGAGCTCCGGATTTAACTCTCTGGAGCACCACTCACGTTAACCCACCAGCAGACCAGAGCCGACCTCTTCCCCATCCTAAGCCATTGCCTCGCGGTAGCAAGAGTCTGAGACTAGATGATGCCTAATATTCCTTCTAAACTAACAACCTACAGATCTACAAGGAATGGGTATTCTGCAAGATGCCAGAATATTAGGACAGAGAAGAGAGGCGACGGAGGAAGAGGAGAAAGTGAAAACGACAAACTTCTAAGGAATGTGCCACCCTCAAAATTGACTCTGTACAATTCTAAGAACAGAACTCAGAACGCCACTTATTACATCGTATGAAAAACAGCTTCGACCTCGACAGCGGTGAAAATGTGAACACAGGACACCTTTGCGGCTCCGGAAAAGCGAGTCTCCCGGAGCAGGTAACGCCAAGTGGCGGCCGGAGCCCTCCCAGATCCGGAGTGCGCCGGACCCAGCTGCAGGCCTGGCCTCCCCAGGGCCTCCCAGAGTCGTCTGGACTTGGAGACTTCGGGCACCAGCAGGATGAAGCAGCAGCCCGAGTTAGCCCTGCCTCCGGGCTGGAGAACGGCGGCCGCGCGCCTCCCCCCCCCCCCCCACAGCCCGCGGGCTGCGGCCCACTCCACCTCTACGGCCGCGGGCCTGAGGCCGCAAACGTCACCTGTGAAGGAGTCAGGGTAGATGGACTCCAGCGCCTCCAGCTCGTTCCGTTGCTCCTCGCTGTAATCCGTCATCGCGGTCCTTGCTGCTGCCCATGGATCACGCCGACAGTCCAGCAGAGCGCCACAGCCGAGTCCCGAGGCCTGGCCAGGCGCGGCCAGCCGAGCCACAGCTCAACCAATCGCTGATTCTGCGTTCGACTCCCTCGGCCTGGCCGGAGGACCTCGGTGGGCGGCCCGTCCCACGCCTGCTCGGGATTGGCGAGCGGCAGAGGCTCTCGTCCGGCGTTCGCGGAGGACACCTAAGGCTGGCCGCGGGGCTTTACGAGCCGGAACCGGAGAGACTCCTCCAGGCGCGTCGTGCTCGGAGAGTGGAATCGGAGTGCGGGACTTCTTGTGGGGCGGACGCGTAGCTGATGGCTGGGCATGTGGGAAGTGAACGAGCTGCTCCCAGTGCCGGGTTTTCTGAGCTCTGCTGCTTTCCAGGGGTGCAGCAGCGCGTCCGTCGGTGACGAGGTTTAGATGATTTCTGCGCTTCGTGAAGACGACGCTGCTGGGCGCCTCGCCTGAAAGGAGCGAGCGTCGAACCTTGGCGGATGCGGAGTCGCTCGCCCTGGATGGGGCCGTAGTCGCGGTGCTCCCGGCGGAGACAGCAGCTGGGCTTTGGAGATCTGACCTCTGGCTTCAGATCCCTGGGCCTCTCCTTGGAATTTGTGGAATATTGCAGCAGGACACTGTCATGGAGATGGCTGTGATGGCGTATTTTTGCGAATTGTTGAGGATGTAGATTTTCATAAGGGTTTTGAGAACCAGTGTCAAAGTTGTAGAACCCTGAAAAATGTTTAGAATCTTTGATCGGTAATAATGCCTCTGAGAATAAGCCTGTCGTTGTTAAGGCAAAGGGAGTTGAAAGTACTTGAGAGACTCAGAACTTGGGTAAAGAAAGCAACTTTCTTTGCTGGCAAAGGATCAGCCATGAGGAAAATGAAACCCTTCTCCATTGACTGACCGCCCCTTGCAGTTTTTCCAGCGGTTTTAAAGAAACGGGGAGGGGCAGTACCTTGATTTACAGTCACAGACAGATCTGCGTGTCAGCTAGCAGGACCTTCCTTATCAGGGTCTGGCCAGTTTCCATGGTTACAGGTACTTTTCAGGAAAGTGGTGAATCTAGTTTAGAAGCAGGAGGAGGCTAGAAAAGAAGGTCGAGAGGCAACCATTTGCTACACCTGGGGCATCAGGAAGCAATCCTCTAGGAGAGGGTTGATGAGCACAATAAAGCAATTAAAGGAACCAGGCTCTGTAGGGTAAACAAATGGCTAAAGAAAGTATGGGCTACTATCATTTACAATTCTCTATTTCTATGACATATTGGGAGGGGGCTGGTGCCAGTTTGGGTCTCAGCTAATGCAGTCAGGTTTCCCATGTCATCATATCCAAGCTCTTTGCATCGAAGTAGAAGAGTACTGAGTTTGTGATAAATGAGTCTGTTCTTTTGCTATATCAAGTTTAAAAGTGAAAAGATGTAAGGAAGCACTACAACATAGATTACTCCACATTTCTGTTTTCCTTTCCTTTGTATTAAAGCTGGTTTCATTTGTGTAGCAGAGGGAACACTTTTTGAGAAGCTTCCTGATGACAAAGGCTCTGAAGTTTTCTTCTGTTAAGATTAATCATTGTCGCTTGGACCAAACGCATCTTGATTTTTTTTAATTGGGAGGTATGTTCACATAGCAAAGGAATGCATTATAACAAATGTATGTGCACTAATACTTATTCCACATTTTATATTTAGGGTTGACTTGGGGCCTTCTTTTAAACTTTAAGGAAAAAAAGTGAAAACTCTCCAGACTGTACTGAGAATCAAACAAAATACAAGAAGTCACCGTGCAAATACCAGATGCTTCTTTTTCCTGGATGTCCTTAATTGAGAGGATTTCAGAGATTTGGTTGTCAGGAAAGTGCCGACTTACCAATGTGCTGCCTCTCCAATGCTGTTCTTCCTGTGACCACAGGAGTCACTCCCTTCCTAGTCTTCTTCAAAAGCAAAGGTCCCTGCTCACATTTGTACCTTTTTTTTTTGGACAGGATCTCCTTTTGTAGTTCAGGCTGGCCCTGAGCTAACTATATAGCCCAGGCAAGTCTCAAAGTCAGCAATCCTCCTGTCTCTGCCTCTAATTGGTGGGATTATAGACATGAGCCACCACACCCAGTGTTGTAGTGTGTGGTAGTGATTGCTGGTGGGCATAAGTCACCATGCCTGATATTACTGTATATGGTTACCCAGAATCAAACTCAGGACCTTGAGCTTGCTAGGCAGGCACTGGAACCATTGAGCTAAATTTCCAGCCCCACAGCTATACTTTTATCAGGTACAGAAGAAACACTCAGGAAATATTTAGGAGCAGGCCCAATGGGATGGTAACATGGTGTGATTATAAAGGCACTGGATCCCAGGCTTTAAAAATAGGTCACAAGTATTCTTTGCAATTAATTTACCTTACTAATTAGGGTAAGACACAACCTCTATGGAATACTCTCAACTTCTCAATTATATAATGAAAACTTTGGTGAAGAGTTTCCAAGATTCTTTCCAGATGTAAG
Organism: Thryonomys swinderianus; assembly: GCA_004025085.1. NCBI lineage: Eukaryota > Metazoa > Chordata > Mammalia > Rodentia > Thryonomyidae > Thryonomys > Thryonomys swinderianus. Next base: position 6,607 of record PVIC010024601.1, read on the forward strand.
AGCCTATAATTCCTCAAAGTCTTACTCATATTGAAGTGTTACGAAGAACCAGACTTCAAGACTAGCAATTAACTTCTCTGACAGGAGTAGTATTTCTGTGGGTGGAGTTTTACTTTATGGCCTCATGCTAATGTTAAATCCTCCAACGGATGGCCACCTAAATAATGTGCAACAGCAAGGAAGGACAGTTTTAAGTGAGCCACATTTCAGCATAACCTTCCAGGTAAGAACAAAAGGTTGACTAAGCAGACAAGAAATGAAATTTGTATGTGCTCTTTTTATCCTCTTGGAAATGATCATTTGAATCATTTTCATCTCTTTCTCTTTGACATTTTCATCCTTCCTGTCCCTGGCTCTCACATAGACATATGCCCGCACATCTTTGCTCTGGACTTGAAAAGGACTGGGCAGGGCAGACACCCAAGCAATAGTTTTTAGAGAAGTTATGCAGACAAAGATCCCACAGAACAGGTTAGGCACCCGCAGTAGTCCTTAAGGAATTGTGTAGATACTGGTGTAGTTCTGCCCTGGAGCGTCACAGCATGTGGGACCACTGAGTTCTTGTTGCTAGCGTAAGCTTGGCCAGGTCACTGTTTTGACAGCGCAATTATTTCTCCCAGACAGGATTGTTCCCAACAGTGACCCATGATTCTACTCCCAAACACTGAATTCCACTGACTTTCTCCCAAAAAATGTGCTTTGTTGACCACAAATTAAAGTCTAGACCAAAGTATGCAGTAGTCACTATGGGCCAGCCAAGTCTTGCCATGGTTACTTTAGGCCAGAATCTCTGCATCCCTGACAGAGGGTCACTCCAGGTTGTTTGTACCCTACCTTCTTCCAGGTTCAAGGGCGGGAGAAGAGCCAAGGAGCCTGTGAGCCTCCCATTCCAGGGCAAAGATACCCTCAATCACAGGCAAGCCTGGCATTGGGACACTGGCTATAGGTCAGAAAAGACTGACCACGCTGAGAGGCCAGTGGAGAGGCCTTTGGACTGCTGGGTCAGAGAAGTGCAGCCCATGGTGTGCGCGGAGTTGCAGGTGGGGCTGACATCTGTGGGGAGAGTGCCCCAGTGCGCGGAAGGCGTGGTGCGGCCCTGGTGCACTGCCTGAGCCCTCTGGTTCTCAGGCCAGTTCAAAGTGCTGCTAGTATTTTAGCTCTGCTCTTGTAACTTGATTTTTTTTTTTTATTCCATCATCCCCTAAAAATACAAGCCTTTCTCTTATGATCCCATAGAATCTATTATATCATTACTGGACAGAAAGTGTATTTTGTAGATGACTGTCTCAAAATCAATATGACATGTACAAGTGACAAGAACAGATTTATCCATAATAGCCCAGCAGCACTGATTTGTGAAATTCATATAACCTCAAAGAACCCCTAAGACCCAAACTCCTGGTTTTGTTGTTGTTTTTTGTTTTGAGATAGGGTCTCACTTTGTAGTTCAGGCTGGCCCTGAGCTCACTATGTAGCCCAGGCAAGCCTCGAACTCAGCAATCCTCCTGTCTCTGCCTCCCGAGTGCTGGGATTACAGGAGTGAGACACCACGCCCGGCACTGTGGTATGTGGTATTGATTGCTGGTGGGCCTGAGTCACCACGGCCAGCATTATATGTGGTTATCAGGGATTGAACTCAGGACCTTGTGCTAGTGAGGCAGGCACCAGAACCACTGAGCTAAATCTCTGTCCCCCAAACTTCTGTTTTTAAAATTTATGTTCTTTTTCTTTGCCTTGGCAATTCCTTTTCCATATTTCAAATACTGGCAAACATCTATGTTGTGAAATAATTTATAGTCTATAGCTCTATAGATACCATTAACTGACAGGTGCAGAAGAAAAACATTCAATACTCTATAGCTTAAGATTAAACATCTATAAATCCAAATAAAGTTTATATTCAGGTTATATAAGGAGTTCTGTTAGAACTTCTTATAATATTGGAACACGTTGTAATTTACCTGTGTATAAAATACAGACATTTATTTTCCAGGAGTATAAGTTTTGCCTAGGGCAGAACATCAGTGCATATTAAATCAGGATGTCTCAGTTCTTCGAGGTTTGGAAATGACTCGAAGAGTCTCACTTGAGAGGACTGTACTTTTGTAAGCTGAAGCGAACTGGTAGAGGACACCGTTTCCTGTCACCCCTGGGAGTGTCCCGTTCTTACTATTCTGACACAAGTCTCAGTGAGTGAAACCGAGGTATAGCAGGAGAGCACATTTCTTTGCCCAGAAATTCCCAGGGGCTGTTCACAGTCCTTAGCTCCCTAGCTGCTCCACCTTCAAAGTCAGCCAGAGCTAATAGGATCCTTCTCCACCTGCGTCACTCTGATGCTGCTCTTCTGTTGTCACTTTGCCCTCTCTCCTGACGGCCCATTCTGAGAACTTCCTGTGAAGACCCTTGTGATGACATTGGGATAATTCCCTCCCAAGGGCCTTACCTTGATCACAGCTGCAAAGTTTTTTTCCTTATGAAGTAACATTCCCAGGCTGCAGGGATTAAGACGTAGACCTCTTTGCAGGGCCCTATATATAAACTGGGTTATGTGTGCGTGTGTGCATACACACTTTACCAGGTATTTTCTAAAAATAGCTTTCCCTGGTATGGTTCCACAAAGAGGTTTCTGACAATATTTCAATCACCCATCCCAAAATTTAATCCCCTCTCCTATCTCATGTAAAGGAAAATTCAAAAAAACCCAGACACCACACAGTAAGGAGAGACTGTTTTCCCAATTGTTGTTTTGACCATAACTAGGAGCTACTGACAACAAATGGGCAGATGACAGTGATGGCCTGCCTGAGACCTGCTTTAGGAAGAGCGCGCAGACTGATGGTGATCCGGAGGCTGTCCTGTGCTGGTCACGCCCCAGTCCCCAGTTGTGCCCCAGTGAGAGTGGGCAGAAGTACATGCCTCCAAGTGAGCCCCTAGGTGAGGTGGAGAGAGAGGGACTAACATGCAGTAGGGCACCTTTTGTCAGCGCTCAGGATCTCTGAGGAGAATCCTAGCGGTACCTATAGGGTCCTGGAGTCTAGCTGGTCATGCGGTGGTCTGACACAGCGCTGTGACGTACAGGTGCAGAAGTCAGTCTGCTGGGTTGGGGCTCACTGCATTACCCGTGGGTATGTGATCTCTGACACATTGCTTGGCCTCTAGACCCCAGTGACCTCATTAATAAAAGGGAAGTAGGCTCAGGTTCCAGGGGTGACTCATGATGATTTATCTAGTTAAATAATTGCATTTATAAGAAAGCATTTTAGGGCCAGAGATTTAGCTCAGTGGTTCCGGTGCCTGCCAAGCAAGCACAGGGTCTTTGGTTTGATCCCGGTAACTATATACATAACTACGTACAACAATGCCAAGCGTGGTGACTCATGCCCACCAGCAATCAGTACTACAATACCATAGTGCTGGACATGGTGGTTCATTTCTGTAATCCCAGGACTCAGGAGCCAGAGGCAGGAGGATTGCTGAGTTTGAGGCTTGCCTGGGCTATATAATAAGCTCGGCCAGCCTGAAGTACAAAGCAAGACCCTGCCTCAAAAAATAAAAGCATTTTATTTGAACAGGAATTTACAAAGATCACATTCAATACATAATTTAATGTCAATTCAACAAGTATTTTCAGAGTATTTTCTTCAAAGTAGTTGAGATATAACCAGCACCACAATTATTTTTACTTCTACCAGTTCATACCCCTTGTTCAAAGTAAATGTTTCAGATTTTATTCAGAATGCTTGAGCCAGGCGTCGTGGCTCACGCCTGTAATCCCAGCACTCAGGAGGCAGAGGCAGGAGGATTGCTGAGTTCAAGGCTTGCCTGGGCTACATAGTAAGTTCAGGGCCAGTCTGAACTACAAAGTGAGACCCTGTCTCAAAAACAAACAAAAAACAAAATGCTTGATACAGGAAATGTTTTGGATTTCATTTTTTTAGATATTGGAGTGTTTGCATAGATCCTACTGCCTGAGTATCCCTAATCCATCATGTTGGTGCTCAAAAAGTCTTGGATTTTGGCTCATTTGAGATTTCAGTGTGTGCATATACCAGTATAGACCACAGGATGGCAGCAGAGGAAACCACATTTGGAATGCATTTTCCTCCTGAAGTTCTGGTGTTTCGAGATTAAAGTAACACGCTTAATGCTCTGTATAAAAAAGAAAATTCAGGCCAAAAATAATGTGGTTGCTTCCAGGAAAGGGCATCCATCACCTCTTTCTTGAGGAGGCACATTTACAGATTCGTGGCCTCCAGTGATGGAAGCAGTTGTGTATGTCTCTTCAACCAGCCCTTATCTATTCTTGGTTGACCAGAGCTAAATTTTGGTAGACTTTGTTTTGAAGCTAGAATTGCATCTCCATGCCTTTTATTTTTGAGATAGTACAAACCTGGCTAGTCTCATATTCATAAGACCTTTGGTTGACTAAGGCACTTGGAAGTTTGGAGGTTAATGTGCTTTCCCTTTGTGTACAAACCAAAGGCCAGGGCCAGAGATTTAACTCAGTGGTTCCAGTGCCTGCCTAGCAAGCACAAGGTCCCTGGTTCAATCCCGATAACCACATACAGCAATACTGGATGTGGTGACTCACACCCACCAGCAATCAGTACCACATACCACAAATGCCAGGCTTTGTGGCTCATGTCTGTAATCCCAGCACTCAGGAGGAAGAGGCAGGAGGATTGCCGAGTTTGAGACTTGCTTGGGCTACATAGTGAGCTCAGGGCTAGCCCGAACAACAAAGCGAAAACCTGTCTCAAAAAAAAAAAAAAAAAAGGCCAGTAAACAGTTTTAAAAGTATACCATCATGGGCCAGAGATTTAGCTTGGTAGTTCCAGCGCCTGTCTAGCAAGCCCAGGGTCCCTGGTTCAATCCCTGGTATCCACATACAACAAAACGCGGCATGGTGATTCAAGCCCACCTGCAATCAGTACCACATACCACAGTGCTGGGTGTGGTGGCTCATGTCTGTAATCCCAGCACTCAGGAGGCAGAGGCAGGAGGATTGCTGAATTCGAAGCTTGCCTGGGCTACATAGTGAGCTCAAGGCCAGCTGGAAGTACGAAGTAAGACCCTGCCTCAAAAACTAAAGTATATTATTGTATATTACAGTCATTAATTTGATTTTTTTTTAATGGAGTTGGAGGCCCGGAGGGTTAGCTCAGTGGTTCCGGCGCCTGCCTCGCAAGCACAAGGTCCTGAGTTCGATCCCTGGTAACCACATACAATGCTGGGTGTGGAGACTCACACCCACCAGCAATCAATACCACATACCACAGTGCCGGACGTGGTAGCTCATGCCTGTAATCCCAGCACTCGGGAGGCAGAGACAGGAAGATTGCTGAGTTCAAAGCTTGCCTAGGCTACATAGTGAGCTCAGAGCCAGCCTGAACTACAAAGCAAGACCCTGTCTCAAAAAAAAAAAAAAGTGGAGTTGGAGGGCCAAGGATATAGCTCAGTGAGATCATGCCTGCCTGGCAAGCACAAGGTTCTGAGTTTGGTCCCCAGTACCCACAAAAAAAAAAAAAAAAAAGTGGAGTTGGGGATTGGGAACATAGAAAAGTAACAAGGATGACAGGGTAAGTGTAGCTGTTACAACTCAGGTTTGCAAATATAAAGACATCTTGAGTTAAGCATTTATGAAGGAAGCAGCCCGGATCTGGTCGGGAGTGCTGAGATGGCAGTACTCTAGGTCGGCAGCCCCTGTCTGTCAAGCCACGGAATTTGATGTGGTAGCCAGAAGCATTTGGCAGCAAAATAGGTAGCATTAGCACATGATTAATGTTAATTGCACATTTTATAATGACATAAACCCAGTAAGCATAAAGGGGGAGAAGTATGACTTTAATAGGAGGATTTTATTTAACTGGCTGTGGAACAAAAGAACAGACAAAAGATATAGTGAATTAACTTCATTTCATTTGAAATGAATAATACACAATGAGATCCCTCGATGTGTGCTGCCTTTAAATGCTCACGCAGACGCCATGCAACCCTCTGAAGCTGTGCAAAAGAGCCACACTTCACCCTCCTTTACCCCAAGGCTCAGACAGGCCTTCAGAAGTCAGCAGAGACTGTTTCCTGGCGTTAGCTATACACAAGCCCCTTTCTGATGATGCAATGCTGTGCTTTGATCGTGCTGCTAGTTAAAGCTCTTATTGAAAAGTCTCTACTGTGTTATAGTCTACGAAAACTAATAAACGAATTCTGAGCATGACATAAAGGATTCATTTAACTAGTAAGTCCCAGTACAAAGAATTTTAAAAACTCATGTATATAGAGCCATAGCACTTTAGAACTGGACGAGAACCTGGAGAGCAGGTGGTACAGCCCCCGGTGCTGGCCAGCTCATGTATCAAAGCAAACTAGAGCCATCGTTGCCTTCCACAACATCCTTCCATTTTGTTTCTAACATCCTCTAGTAAGTTCATATCAACACGTAATAGTTAGTTGATAGCTTTTCCTAGCCATTTGCAAAACAGTATGTTAGTGTTCTTTAAAAACTAGAATGCTAATGGATATCTTAAAGAAAGGTCAGAGTCAAACTCAACGATACTCTCTTCCAGGAGCAGTCCAAGTCCGCCATGATGCCAGAAGATCATAACTATAGCAACCTATTGACTCCAGAGCTTCACAGGTTTGGAGAGGATCACCGCAATGCCTTTCATTTCCCTTCTTTCCTTGCAGAAGATAGAATATAATTATCCTTATTTTATAAATGAATCAGTTAACACACAGATGAATTGCTTTGTGCACGGTTAAAGGACTAGTAAGTAATAAGGAAGGATAAGTCTCCTGACCTATTCTAAGCAGTCTCTTACATAGGGGAAAAAAAAAATCACTGAAATATTTTTCATTTTCTCCTTGTTGAAAGACTCAAAATTTGATTCATATTTGAATATTCAGTAAGTGTGTTAAGATACCAGGAAAATGGTAGTATATGTTTTAAATAACTTGATTAAGTTATTTGGTCTCCTTTAAACTGAATTTTGAAAGTCAAATTGACCACTGGCAGTTGATCTATTGATGGTAAGAAATAATTACTTTTGCTTAAAAATTAATAAAGCCCTCAGATTGTTCTTGTTGGCCACTGAGCTAGTTGTTTAAATGAATATGGTAAAACTCAAACATGAAACACAGTATGTATTAGAAATACTCCAGGCATATAGAAAATTGTCCAGGATTGGAGGTTGCATTTAGCACAGCTAGGCCATGGAAGTCCCGCAGGTATTACCAACTTTGGAGTTCCAGTGGTAGATATACAAATATAAACTTCAGCCTTAGTTCCCCATACAGATTGTAAGGGCAAAGGTACAATTTGGTAGAGGAAAAACTACAAGTGGAACACAGAGGGGAAGCTTTCTAGAGTCAATTTTACATGTACTAGCCATAAAAATTCTATAGTGGTGCTGCTACAAATAACATTTAAAATACTCGGGTGGAAAAACAGTGCATTATTCGTTCTCGCTGTGACTGAAAGACAGCACCTGTTAGTAGGTGTCAGTGGTTAGGAAGTGCACTTTCTCCTGGTCGCCATCATGGGAGGTAATGAAATCTTCCCGCATATTATACAAAGTAAGAAACAGAGAAAACTAGAAATTAAAGGGACAGAAAACAGTGATCGAAGACCTGGAATTCAAAGAAGGAAAGAAGTTACATTTATTAGCTCTTATTAAATATTAATTTTCATACAGCTACTATGTTATAGAACTAAGATGAAAATTTTAGTACTTTTTTCTTTATGTGTGATACATAATGATTACATTTTGGGGAATTGATACATACACATATCACATTTTAAATTACTTTCTCTTTCCCTCTTGTCTGTCCTTCCTTCTTCCCCATCTCAGGACCCTTCTCATCTCCACAGTCTACCTCTCTGATTACTTGACTATGTTTTATTTTATGCTCTTTCAATTATTTATACTTTGGACTTTTTAAAAAGAGAAACTAATATTTAACCTTCTTTGTCTGATTTATTTAAAACTATGATCTAAAGACTCTTTCCTACAAATGACTGAATTTTATCTTTCTTTTATGACTGAGGAATACTTCACTGTGTAAATACGCCACACTTTCTTCATTCAGTTACCTGCTGATGGACGTATTGGGCATTTCCAAATTTAGCTACTATGCACAGTGATGCTATAAACATAGATATGCATGTGTCATTGTAATATGATGTATTTTTTGAGTTCTTGAGGTTCAGTCATCTGATGGTATCAGTCATCTTGAGGGTATCAGAATCTCAATGTTATTTTGACTTGCATTTCTCTAATGATCAGAGATGATGAACAATTAACACATACTTACTGGTCATTTGTACTTCTCATGAGAAATGTCTGTCCATTTTGATTGCTCATTTTTTGATGGATATTTTATATTGGGTAGTTAATTTTTTAGTTCTTCATATTCTTCTGGATACATTATTGAAACACTGATCAACTGATGTATTAGACATAGGAACTAATGTCTAGAAAAATATGAAGAACTCAAAAAAATCACAAGTCCAATGAATAGCTGGCAATTTTTTTAGATCCATCTGACTCAATAGGCACTATCACAGCATCAGTGTAGTTTCAAAAAGATGCATTGGTACAACATAAATTCCCTGTGGTATCAATGTTTTAGATGGGCTTCTTTAAACAAATATCAAAACTGAAGAAAAATCTAGAAACTGTCTTGAAACCCCACCATAAAATCAAGTACCTGCTAGGCAGCATGCACTGTGAAAAGTGACACTGTCAAGGTTTTAACTCAATGTCTCCTAATTTTTCTTCCTCATTATCTTCAACCACCTTGTCTCCGAGGGAGCTGTAGAATCCGTGTGTGGCATCACCCATGCACGGAAGACTGGGCGCTGATATCTCTCTCCAGTCCTGACATGAAGGGATGCGGATCTGTGTGATGTCATCACTCCCAGGAACAAAGCCAAATAACTTCTGTATGCGCTGCCTGATGAGGAGCCGGGAGTGCTCCTCTGCTGCCTGAGTAAAGAGCTCTCTCTCATTTTCTAGGTGGTGGGTCCAGTAGTGATGCTGCAGAGAGGTGAAGGGAGAGCAGCACCTTGCCAGACAGCGGGAGACCAGGAAAGCAATGGTTGCCAAGGCGATCAAAATCCAGCCCAGCATCTGCATGTAATTATTAGAAAAAAAAAGTAGAAACATCAGTGTAGCAAATATTCAAAGGACTCTATAAAATTGAGAACTAAAATGTGAGTAAAATGCTTTGTCTTCACCCAGCATGGTGGTTCATGCTTATAATCCCAATGCTATGGGAGACTGAGGCAGGAAGATTACAAGTTCAAGCCCAGCCTGGACAGCTGCACAACATAGCAAGACCCTGTCTTAAAGAAAGCAATGGCAGGGTGAGGATAAGGAAAACAGTTATTTTTCCAGTCTGTAGTACGTTATTGAAACACTGATCAATTGATGTAAAAATAGACCTGATGAAATGATAGGTCAAACAATTGCAACTTGATTTTTTGTGGATTACAGAGGAATCTGACCAGTCAATGTGGTACCACACTTGAAGTGACAGATGCTGTAGTCCAGGAATTAACCTGCTATAAGACTCATAAACATTGTTATTTGCTTATTGCCTGGCCTTACTTTTCAACCTTAGGTTACAGTCTTACACATTCTTTGAGAGCTTGATATTTGGTAATGATGATGATAAAAATAAATGACAGTTCGATAGAAAGTGATGGTTCCCTCCCAAGATGACTCCAGTGGCATACCAACAAGTATGCACTGATATTTCTTCCTGCATTGCTCTCTATTTTTTGCAGCTAAGCAGGTCAGTGAAGAGACCTGTGCCTCTAAAGGTATTATGATAGTGCAATCACTGCCTCATAATAACTGTTTTCTTCCAGAGTAAACTAGTTTGTGTTGGACACTTTTTTCGTTGAATGCTTGCTTTTTTTTTTTTTTTCTTGAGACAGGGTCTCGCTTTGTAGTTCAGGCTGGCTCTGAGCTCACTATGTAGCCCAGCCCAGACAAGCCTTGAACTCAGCAATCCTCCTGCCCTTGCCTCCCGAGTGCTGGGATTACAGGCATGAGCCACCACACCCGGCACTGTGGTATGTGGTATTGACAGTGGGCCTGAGTCTCCCTGCCCAGCACTGTATGTGGTTACCGGGGATCGAACTCAGGACCTTGCGCTTGCGAGGCAGGCGCCGGAACCACTGAGCTAACCCTCCGGCCCCTGAATGCTTGCTTTTAAAGACTGACATAATTCCTAGTTTTTGAATCCTGTTTTTTCTTTTATTACTCTTTCTTAAAACTTAGCAATTGTTGTAGAAAGGAAAGAAGACAAGTCACCTGCTTCACACACAGCACAGCAAAGGCCTGGCATCAGCCGGATACACACGGAGACATCTGCACTCTGACAATTTAGTTTAACAGAGAGCAGCACAGAAGAAGAAAAACTATTTCAGACATCCATTAAGTAATCAGTTATCATTTACTGGATGTGGTACATGATGTCTGGTAAGGAAGGAAGATGGGGTTTGTTCTCTACGTGTCCTTTAAACCTGGACAGGGAAGCTCTGAAGCCAAGATAACAGAGTGTATAGTTTCTGATGAGAGTTCACACAGAACCCAAGGAGACACAATGGGAGAGAAATTCACTCACAGAAAGGAAAAGAGAACCAAGGAACACCTCCCAGCAGTGATGCTGAACCTAGTCATTAAAAATGAAGTCCAGGGCTGGAGATTTAGCTCAGTGGTTCCAGTGCCTGCCTAGCAAACTCAAGGTCCCTGGTTCAATCCCCAGTAACCACATACAAAAATACCAGGCGTGGTGACATACCCACCAGCAATCAGTACCACATATCACAATGCCAGGTGTGGTGGCTCAGCCTGTAATTCCAGCACTCGGGAGGCAGAGGCAGGAGGGTTGCTGAGTTCAAAGTTTACCTGGGCTTCATGGTGAGCTCAAGGCCAGCCTGAACTACAAAGCAAGACTCTGTCTCAAAAAAAAAAAAAAATGTCCACCAGACTGAAGTTCAGGAGGGGCCGGATAGTGGAGAAGATAGGAAAATAAGAGCGTGAAGAGTTGGGGGAACCACAAGAAGTCTGTATTCACCTCCTCATTGGAGTAATGGGTAAAGAGGCCAAGGACCAGATATTGTATGTCATACCAAGGAACGTGGGTGTCTGTGTGTGTGTGTGGGTTGGGAGAAAGTCACTGAAAGAATTCTGATGGGGGAAGAGAGCTGATAGTCTAATGTGCATTTAGAGCAATATTATACTTTGACATATGAAATAAAGTAGATTGAACTGATTGAAACTAATATCAAGAGCTTGTTGTCAACCCTGAAACCCAACTGAAAAGCAATGTATATTCTTCAGATGACACTGAAGCTCAAAGTAGTGCCAGAAGGCAGCATGGTGAAATGGATACAAGGTGATACTTGGATATCATGATCAGCCATGTATTTGCCCTATGAATTTCTACAATTTACATATAGTTGAGCTTTGAGCTTTGGTTTGGTCATCTGTAAAGTAGTGTTAATATTTTTTTAATTGTAAAGATTAGGGTTAAGTATAAAATATTTGCACAATTCTATATATGATAGTTAAAAATATATAGGGTTAGTTGTCACAGAACCAAAAATTCCACTGATAAAAACTGACTTCTCACAAAAATCTGTGTATCCATTTAATGGCAGTACTTTTATCTTAAAGAAATCTCACTGTTATGTTTTGGTTTTTCTTAAGCAATAACATTTTTGAAAGTTACAGTTGTGCCAATGATTTTTTTTTTTTAACTTTTCACAGATCTTCACGTAGCTCCTATACCTGAGCTCAGGGTCAGGTTGCAACACTGATATTCTCTGCTTGTTTGTGATTTTTTTTCAGCTAAGTGACAGTAGCACTTCTAAATTTTAATCACTAAAAAACTACAGGTCAAACCACATTTAAGCATTTGCAATAGTTTTACAGAAACAGGTTTCTACCATATTGCAGTAGTTTCAAAACATGTTTTTGCCCAAATCCCTTGGAGAAATTGATAAAAATCAATGCCTCTTTCTTTCTTGACAAAATGCAAGAATTGCACTTTAAAATTTAACTTCTAAATGTAGTAGTTTCAGGCTTTTGTCCCAGTCTGTTCTGCCAATGCCACAAACCTTCCATGGACACTAAATTTAGAAACATCATTAGAAACTTTTAAATAATAATCAAGCTTCCTGTACTTTCAGATGAGATTTTAAAATGTAAGAATGTATATGTGAGGATATATATTCAGGAGGCTGGGCTTGGTAATGTATTAATATTTGTGACGGTATTTAAAATTCAGTATTACATAATAGATTCTAGTTACAGTACTGAGAATTTTAGATATGTTAGTTCATTTATTCCTCAAAAAATCTATATAATAGATACCACTAATTTTTCCATTTTATAGCTGAGGAAGTAGAAATGGCCAAGTTATATGACTTACTCAAATTCTTCAGATTAATAAATGGTAAAGCAAGACTAAAACCCAGTTAGATGACTCCAAAGCCCAGTATCCTAACTACATACAGCTGCTCAATAGGACTCATTTTGATGAATAACATCTACTTTGTGTTCTATGATCAGGCACTATGAGAAGCAGCAGAAATAGGAAATGTTTCTGGTGACTGTAGCACCTATGTATGTTTATGGCAGGAAAAAATTAACTTACTTGTGACTGGTATCTGTGCAGAAAAGCTACATCATCTCTGACGAGGACCATGTCAGAAGACACTGATGGCCGGTCACATGGAAATCCAGCAAGCAGCTCTTCTCGTTTGCTGGCAGGGACATTAGCAAACTCGGAGTAATGGTCCACAGACGCGAACTCACTTGCTGCACATTCATAGTAGCTGCCCTTCAGCAGGGTCACTGCCAGCCAGGTCAGCGGAGCAACGAGGGCCCTGCCGGTGATGCTGAAGAACTGAAGGCATGCCAGCCTGCGCTCCAGCGGGCTGACCCTCCGCTGCATGGGGCCACAGCTGCAGCAGTAGTCACTGGTGAATGTCCACATTTGGCCTCTCAGAGCATAGCCAGCAACCAGAAGGACCAAGGCCGGAACAATAAGAAAAGCCGAACCATAATAAAAGTTTCTCCCAACCTGACAGGGACATCTGAAGGCATAAGAGGAGAACAGTTGTTGTCCAGCAATAGTCAGAATTGCAATCAAAGAATTGATAAATGTCCCACTTCTTTGCAGAGAGCACAGGACATTGTCAAGATTCAGGCTCATCCTGGGAAGCTCTGACCCAAATCAACTATAGCCCTGTCTGATCGTTACATGGCGTAGCTACAAGCATTTTATAGGATCTTACTGGTTTAACTGGTTGTGTCAAATGACCCAACATCCTTACATGTTTAAGGGATCCTAGCATCTTTCCTTATGTACTTTGTGATTCCTAAGCTAAAAATACGTTTCAGGTTATGGCTAACAGAAATGGAGGGGCATATAGCAATAGGCATACAGGGGGAGACTGTTTAATGTACCTTCTCATAAAAAGGAAAAAAGCATAGCTTCCTCACAAAGCCAACTACCTCTATCTCACCAGCAAATAGTGTTGGAAGCAAAATAGGCACATTTTTATCTTTGCATTAGATCACAGTTCCAAAACCACAAAGTTATACTATTCAAAATAATTTATAAAATATAAGAGCAACCCAAAATTTAAGCCTACTTGGAAAGTCTATAACCTCAAGATTGTGCCAGAGCGTCCCAAAGGATTTTCCAAAGGAAAAGGAAATATATATATCTGCAAAGCCAATTCCAAACAAAAACATCCTAATTTTGCAAAAGAATTTTAAATTGGTTGATTTTGACAGAATGTCATTATGTGTTGTTTTATAAGTTGTTTCAAATTTACATAGTGATTTTTGTTATATAACAATGTGATATTTAACTTGATAGTCATATCTATAAATGATTATTTGATCAAATATGTATACTATTTTCAATTTAATCAACAAATATTCTACAATTTCTAGATGAAGGACACCAGACTAGGTTAAACTGGGATTATACATTTCTTAAGTTAAATACCTAATTAGTGATTCAAACAGTGGTGGGAAATTTATCCAATAATTAGGTTTATAAAAAGACAAATTACATATATATAAATATATATGTATATTTTATATATATATATAAAATATACATATCTTTGTAGTTTTAGCTGGCCCTGAGCTCAATATGTAGCCCAGGCAAAACTCAAACTCAGCAATCCTCCTCCCTCTCCTCCCAAGTGCTGGGATTACAGGCTGAGCCACCACACCCGGCACTGTGTGGTATGTAGTATGTGGTACTGATTGCTGGTGGATGTGAGTCACCACGCCTGGTATTGTTGTATGTGGTTACTGGGGATTGAACCAGGGAACTTGCACTTGATACGCAGGCACCAGAACCACTGTGCTAAATCTTTGGCCAACAAATAATGTATTTTTAAAAGCAAGTAAGTGAAATAAAAGACAGATAATCTGTCTACTAGGAGTTCTAAAAGAAAAGAATAGAAAGAGAAGCAACATTTGAATAGAAAGTGAAATGTTTGCATCAGAAGAATGGTGGTGGTTCTGAACAGTGTAAAGGTAAATTCATGTCTACACACATCAGAGTAAAACTTAAATGTGAAAAATGAAGAAATACTTCTTAAAAGCTACCAGAAACAGAAGAAAACCCATGAAAGCATGACAATAGACAGACAGCTGGCTTTTTATCAGTAACAATAGAAGTATTTTCAGGATGCTTCGTATCAAACTATCACTAGATACAGAGCAAGACAAAAACACACAAACTAAGATCATTTACATCCTGAAGTAACTTATTAAGATTACTAAAGGATATGTTCAAATAAAAAATAAAAACCCTGAGGAAATGTATGTGTGCAAAAAATAATGCGCATAATATTTTGAGGCTCCTTAAGTTTAATTCAATTTAAATTAGTTTAACTGTTAGCTGTACAACCATTTTTTTATTTCAAAAGATATAACAAAGCAATTTGTTATCATATCACTACATAGCTCCTATGATAGCAGATATTAAAAATATTAGCTATACAAAAAGTTGCACTACAGAACAGGAATTCTCATATGTTAATGGCAGAAATATCAAGTGGGACAAACTACTTCAGAAAACTAATTTTCCTTAAAAATTAGCTATATTTCTGCTGTGTAGCACAGTCATTTTTCTCTTTGTTATTTATATCAGAAAAATGAAAATATCTACATGAAAATTTGTACATGAATGTCCATAGCAACTGCCTTTATAGGAACTCCCAATGTCTGTCACTGGAGGAGTGAATCAACAAACTATATATCTATAAAAGGGAATACTCCTGAGTAAAATAAAAGGAAAAGATAATTAAAATACACAATAATATGAATGGATTAGAAATAAATTCTACATGATATAATTCACAATGTGAATACAATTCTACTTGAATAAAATTTGACAAAATTTAAATGAATCTGTGGACAGGAAACAGCATTGCTGCCTAAAGAATAGGGAGAAGTAAAGAAAGAGATCGCAAAGTAATGATGTTTTTTGTTATATCAGCTTATAGCCTCAGAATTTTAATTTGTGGAAGTGACTGAGTGATAAGAAAGACACACCAAAGCCATTTCAGTGCGATGGAGAGAATTTGTCACTTTTCTTACCCTAGGCTGGAAGCGCATCTGGTGACCTGCTGTACATGGTCACATAGGGAAGAATCCAATCTGACTACCAAGCAGCAGGAGGAAGGAGAAGCCGAGGCCACAGCTTTTATGAGGTTCTGTGAGGAGAGCGGGTGAACAGGATTGGCTGGTTAAAGTGATCCAGGGGGTTTGCAGCCCAGAGAGTGTCCCTACCTGTTTGCCACTTGGTCATGTGCTGATTTAGGGCAGGGAATTGGCAAGAGTTAGATAAGCGGTATGAGTTCTAGGTCACAGGGGGCATGTAAATAACTTGTAATTAATGGATGCTAAATAAAGAATCTGAGAACAGTTGTTAGAAGAGGGGTAATGGGAATGTTCATTATTCTGACTAATTTGATGACCATATATATTTACATCATATATATGTGCATCAAATATAGCTATAAAAATTTTAAGAATAATCAATTAGAATAGAAATATAATGTATAATACATTCAGAATAGAGGAAAATAAAGACTATTGACAGGAAGGTAGTAAACAGAGAAGCGTGACAGAAAATATGAAATGATAGAAATGAGACCATCAAAGATATAAAATATTTAAGTACCCATTACTGAATGCGTATTACAGATTAGGTGCTATTCTAAGAATTTTATCTTATTTAATTTCCACAATAGCCTACAATGAAGTATTTCTATCCAAAGTGGTTCTACACATGAACACACAGAGGCATAAAGAGATTAAAGACATTTCCCAGAGTCATACGCAGATGAGTAGGACTGAAATTAGGGTGCATATGCTCTGGCATTTCTTTTAACTATTGAAACAGCTGGCTTGGATTTGCCTATTAAAGTGTTTAAAATATAGTCATTACCTTACAAGAAACTCTTCTAAAGGTATAGCCACAAAACTTTAAAAGAAAGGCATTGAAATATAGATCATGGGAGTAATAATGTTAACAATGTTAATATTCTGAACTAAAGGCAAAAAGTATCAAAAGGGCTAATTTTAGACACTATCACAGTAAAAGCAAAAATCCATCAAGATATGACAATGTCGGGCCGGAGATTTGGCTCAGTGGTTCCAGCGCCTGCCTCCTGAGCGCAAGGTCCTGAGTTTGATCCCCGGTAACCACATACAATGCTGGGCATGATGACTCATGCCCACCAACAATCAATACCACATACCACAGTGCCAGGTATGGTGGCTCACGCCTGTAATCCCAGCACTCGGGAGGCAGAGGCAGGAGGATTGCTGCGTTTGAGGCTTGACTGGGCTACATAGTGAGCTCAGGGCCAGCCTGAACTGCAAAGTGAGACCCTGCCTCAAAAAAAAAAAAAAAAAAGATATGACAACGTCCATTTGTATCTGTGGCTGTAACTTTGAAATATATAAAGGAAAAAACTAATCAAATTATGCAAAATTTTTATCACAGAAAATTTGAATACACCATCAGAAATAAATTGATCAAATCAACATCAGAAAGAATGGAAAAGGTGTAAAGAATTAATTTAGCAATTTTTATCTCATTTATATCTGTGTATATGCACATATATAGTATCCTATATTCTAACAATAGAGAATAGAAACTTATTCATATAAAACATGTTTCCTCAAAAAAAAAAAAAAAGAGCCAACCTGGGCTACATAGTGAGACCCTGCCTCAAAAAAAAAAAAGTTTTGGGGCCGGAGGATTAGCTCAGTGATTCCGGTGCCTGCCTCGCAAGCGCAAGGCCCTGAGTTCGATCCCCAGAAACCACATATAATGCTGGGCGTGAAGACACGCCCACCAACAATCAACACCGCATACCACAATGCCGGACGTGGTGGCTCACGCCTGTAATCCCAGCACTCGGGAGGCAGACAGGAGGATTGCTGAGTTCGCGGCGGCTTGCCTGGGCACCATAGTGAGCTCAGGGCCAGCCTGAACTACAAAGCAAGACCCTGTCTCAAAAAGCAAAAAAAAAAAAAAAAAAAAGTTTTGCTGACCTCTGCTGTAAGTCTATAAAAACAAGTTATCCAGAGTGACAGTATTGTATATGAGTAAATTTGAGAGAAAAATTTAACCTGCTAGATGAATGTAGTATATATTACATATTTCTTATAGACAGTATATTAACTAGCTTTCTATCACTGTGACAAAATACCAGAAAACAACTTACAGGAAGGAAAGATTTATTCGGGCTCGCGATTTCATTCCGTGGTCAGCTGGTCCATTGCCATGGACCTGATGTGAGGCAGCTCCACCTCCCTCTAGCCGGATGATGAGGTACTTGGTGCCCTTGTGAGTCAGCTACTCTCCAAAAACCATTTCTGAAGATGTGAGCCTTTGGGGGACACTTTAGACCTGAAACATAACAGATGTTACTGTGCAGAGTTTTGAAACGTGCAGACTAGTGATCATTATCAAATTCTGACTAGTGGTGACCACAAGGGACATATGTTATACAGTGTTTGGTGGGAAATTTATGTTTATAATTTCATATTTAAACATTCACTAAGTATATGGGAAATTATGAAATGAAGAAGGAGAAACAGGACTGAGGTAGAGTTGCCTTCCCCGTTTTTTTTTTTGTTTGTTTGTTTTGTTTTGTTTTTTTAGACAGGGTCTCGCTTTGTAGTTCAGGCTGGCCCTGAGCTCACTATGTAGCCCAGGCAAGCGTTGAACTCAGCAATCCTCCTGTCTCTGCCTCCCGAGTGCTGGGATTACAGGCGTGAGCCACCATGCCCGGCACTGTGGTATGTGCTATTGATGGCTGGTGGGCGTGAGTCACCACACCCAGCATTGCATGTGGTTAATGGGGATCGAACTCAGGACCTTGTGCTTGCTAGGTAGGCGCCAGAATCACTGAGCTAAATCTCCGGCCCGACCTTCCCTTTTTACAAAGTTCTGGTTCAGTCCTGAGGACAGAGTCCTCATGACCTAATCACTTCTGAAAAAGCCTCACTACTTACTAACCTCCAGTGGGGATTAAATTTCAGTATGTGCGTTCCAGGAGCTGTTCCCAGTGTAGCAGGCGTCCCGGTCAAACGTCCTCCTTGTTCAGGATCGCTTACTGGTGTCTGTCCTGTGCACCACTCGAGTGTGAGCACACAGGTAATGAAGACCACGCCCGCGCCCGGAGCCACGCTTAGCAGGAGCGAGCTGAGCTGAGTTGGGGCTGTGGGAGGTTGCCCAGCAGGTGTCCCTCTGAACTGTACCTGGGCCATGCAGCCCACACCTGTCCTTCCCCTCATCTCTCCTCGTAATTTGTTTTGTTTCCATTTTCACCATCACCTTCATGTCTATAATTCTGTGAAACATTACTTGTTAGGTAAATTTTAATACATGATGCTTTTATTTGTTCTCACATGCTCAGTAGACTAAAGCGCATTCTCAGTATGCACAGTCCCCACCTCTGCCCATTGCCAGGACCTCTCCAAGGATTTGAACCCACACATACCCCACCCCATGCCTTTTCACTAGAGCCAGGTGCCACTGATCTGTCCATCTCTGGGAATTACTGATCCAGGTTTTTC
>PVIC010024602.1:0-26064 GCA_004025085.1 Thryonomys swinderianus
AATTCCAATTGAAATCCCAATGGTATACCTCACAGAGCTAGAGAAAATAATACAAAAATTCATCTGGAACCACAAGAAACCTAGAATAGCAAAAGCAATTCTAAGCAACCACGACATGGCAGGGGGTATTCCAATCCCCGATTTAAAACTTTACTATAAAGCCACTGATAAAAACTGCATGGTACTGGCAAAGTAACAGACCCGAGGACCAGTGGAATAGATTAGAAGATGCAGAAACAACCCCGGATACTCTAAGCCACCTTATCTTTGACAAAGGAGCCAAACATCCTCAATGGAGGAAAGACGGCCTCTTTAACACATGGTGCTGGAAAAATTGGGCTTCAACTTCCCAAAAGCTAAAGCTAGACCTATCTCTTTCACCATGCACAAAACTAAACCCACAGTGGATACGAGACTTAAACATTAAAACAGAAACAATAAGCCTGCTGGAAAACAGATTAGGTAGAACTCTTGGAGACATTGGCTTAGGCAGAGACTTTATGAATAAAGCCTCTGTAGCAGAAGAACTAGCAGAAAGAATCAACAAATGGGATCTCATCCTACTGAAAAGCTTTTGCACAACAAAAGAAGTCACTGACGCTGCCAAAAGACCACCAACAACATGGGAAAAAATATTTACTAGCTGTTTATCAGACAAAGGGCTATTATCTACAATATATAAAGAACTTAAACAGATCAGCCTCCCCAAGTTTAAAGACCCAATTCCAAAATGGGCATCTGAAATGAACAGACACTTCTCAGAGGCAGAAGTTAAAGCAGTTAAGAAACATATGAAGAAATGTTCAATATCACTGGTCATTCGAGAGATGCAAATGAAAACAACACTGAGATTTCATCTCACTCCACAAAGAATGGCCGCTATTACAAAATCAACCAACAATAAATGCTGGCGTGGCTGTGGGGAGAAAGGAAACTTTCTCCACTGTTGGTGGGATTGTAGACTTGTGCAACCATTGTGGAGATCTGTGTGGAGATTTCTCAGAAAACTAGGACTAGGGGTCCCATTTGACCCTGCCATCCCCCTGCTAGGAATATACCCAAAAGAACTTAGAAAATCAGAGTGGAAAGACAGATGGAAAGAGCTGTTCATAGCAGCTCAGTTCGTGATAGCTCAGTCTTGGAAACAACCCAAATGCCCATCAACTGGAGACTGGATAAAGAAGATGTGGGGTTTTTTTTATAAAATGGAGTACTGTTCTGCCATAAAGAATGACAACATTGATTCATTTATGTGCAAATGGATGCACCTGGAGGATACGCTAAGGAGTGAAATCAATAGAGCACAGATAGGCAAATACCGGATCTTCTCTTTGATATGTGCACCAGTAGATGCAAATGAGCACTAGTAGTATGACAATCTTTTTAGAATGGGAAATTTCCAAAGGAAATTTGGTGTGGGGATATAATGAGGGGAAGGAATAAATATGATTCTGAAAGAAGATAAAAGAGCATGTATATAGGGGGTGGGGTGGTGTGGGTGGGGATATGGGTAAAAATGAGAATTGACTATGTCATATATGGGTACCAATTCCCCAATGTTATGTGTGATTGTGAGATGTATGCAAATTGTACCAATAAAGAATGCAATTAAAAAAAGAGGATAATGATATCTCCTGTCTTATTTACCTTTCTCATTGCTAAGACAAAATATTTGACACCCAAAGTTAAAGGAGCAAAGGTTTATTTTGGCGCCCAGTTTGCTGAGGTTTCAGTGCATGGTTAGTGGGCCCAAGGCAGAGGAGAAGCAGTTCATGGTGGGCAAAAGATAGGAAGGCAGAAAAATATCAGAGAAGCAGTAAACCATAAGCAGTGATCCTTTTCTATCCCTTGTATCTCATCCAGACTTATCCCTTACATCTTACCCTTAGAGCAGGTAGCACTCATGCCCAGGGTCAGGCTTTTTCCTAGCATCTGACCATGAATCCATCCCAGCATTTGACCCTTGATCCAGCAGCAAACATCCTACATCTAGCCACCTCTGAAGAACTCCGTCTGGGACCACAGTGAATGAAGTTTTTCAGGACACGGAGATACAAAGCATGAACATCTCCCTTAGAAGCAAGGATTGAACAAACGCCTGTATGTGTACCGCCTTTATGGTAAATATTCATGCACCGTTATAAAAACTGTGGAAATAACTGAAGTGAACTAAAGAGTTTCCTGAGGCACCTGGAGTGTAGGAATTTATGCTATGAAGTGAAATTCCTTTGATATGATGAAACATGTATGTATTTTTAAAAGCTGAAGAAATGAGACAAATGATAAGGGTGGGAAACTCAGAGGCCCTTATCTGAAGCTGAGGCACAAGGTCGTTGGGTCTGAACCAAACGTTTCATAATTGCAACATGAAGAAAACTGGCTGAAACTTGTAGATCCTGAGAATCGGAAAAGGAAAGAAAAAGGCTGCTCGCAGATGTTCAGTAACTTCCTGAATGTTTCATAAACATCAGTCATTTCACTCTTTTTCCCAGCAAGTCTACCACTTCTGTACCTTAGCTTCTCTCTTCTGACAAGAAGACGTGCACTTGGTCCAGATTTTCTCTCTTTATGGGACAACTGATGTGGCAGTAATGTATAGCTCGCTGAAGAGCTGGAACGTTCTGCAGAATACCGAAAAGTTGCTGGGGAGAGATACTTAAGGATGAATATTTAGAAAAAGAAGATACCATGTACGAATTGGCAGGGATAGAACAAACACTAATATTTGGAGGGGAGTGGGCCATCAGTCCCAATCTGGTCCAGAGGCCAGGGTCAGAGCACCATCTTAGCGTGTCTTGCTTGCAGCTGGAGAGGAGGTGCTGGCCCGTTATGTGGTTCCTGCTGTGGAGAATACACACGCGATGGGGAGGGCTGCAGCGAGGCACTGGTGGGAAGCAGCTCCCCCTTTTGTCTCTGCTGTTTCTCTCAGAGGTCACAGAGGTCTGTCCTGATTGGCTGTCTTCACTGTGGATCACAGAGATCTGTCCTGATTGGCTGTCTTCACTGTGGATCACAGAGGTCTGTCCTGATTGGCTGTCTTCACTGTGGATCCTGAGGGTGCTGCTAGGGCAGAGCTTCAGAGCTGTTTTCTGCCCTCAAAGTCCTCCTGGATAGTGTCTCCATGGCTCAGCGACAGTCACCTTTTGTTTTATTTGAAGCAGATTTAGGGGACCTGAAAATTCCTTGGAATATTTAAGATCTCTGTTTCCTCTTACTTCAAAGAGCATATGTGACTGTTTATAAATGAAAGTGTTCTTCAGTAGGATAGTTTGAAAAAAGGTAAACTATGACTGAGGCTCTCTTCAAAAACAACAGGAATGATTATAACTCGGTATCTAAAATTAATTTTTCTTTCGTTTTGGAGTATTCTATTTGTTTTAGTACTTTCTGGCAAAAAAAAAACAAAAGGAAGAAAAAAGCTACATCGAATAATGTGGCCTTTGTTATCTGGCTGAAAGCAAAGCATCCTCCATTTTTGGAATGAACTTCACATGTGAATTAGTTTAGTTAGCTGTGGTTGATGGGACATTGGGTAGAATTTTGAGCAGTATTTTCAAACTATGTTTCATTCATGAAAGTTATTATAACACTGTACAAATGGATGATTTTTAAAAAACTGACTGTTTAGGGGGTGGTGATTTACCTTAGTGGCTCCTTGTCTGCCTTGAAAGCATGAGTTTGGTCCCCAGCACCAGAAAAAAAAAAATTGACTGTATTAGGTAACAGCCTACAAACAAATTGTAATTTAGGGAAATGTTCAGTAAGGAGATGAAACTCTAACTTTCTAGAGCTAGCGGTTGTTGAACCTGGAAGGAAAAACAAGTACGTGAGTAGCTGTTTTATACTGGTAGATTCAGGAAGCTTGTGTGCCCAGCAAAATCAGGTCGTGTGGGGATTAAGAAGGTGGATTCTGGACCCAGACTGTTGAATCCAGATCCTGATGGTGTCATGTTTGAGGAGTGTCCTAGAGCAGGTCCTTCTGTTTTTCTGCCTTGTTTGTTAATCTGTAAAACAAGGCAAATAATGGCACTTTCCCTGTAAAGTGGTTGGATTATATTCTATCTGTACATCTACCCATGAGGGGAATGGGTGAGAGTAATCTTATTTTAAGGACACTCTTGAGGATACGTAGTGGATATATTGGAGAAATCATCAGAAAGCATCAGGGAGTATGTTCAATATGGAGGCATGCTCCAAAGCTGTGAAGTTGAGTGAAATGGTTTTGGAGATTTCTGCTTCTGCAATCATAGGCTTACAGCATCTTGAGTCTGTGGTTCACATTTATGAGGTGCACACAGCATGCCAGGTAGCATTCTAAGTGCTGTATGTGGATTCCCTCCTTGAATAATGTTGATTTGGTACAGTCAGAAACTACGGACCTGAGTAAGTCCCTGTCTTCTCTTCATATCAGCTATAAACACATACCACTCGAGTGATTATCCACCTTTAAGCTTTACAAGTCATGATTCCCTGGGCGGCAGATCCTAGAGACCAGGAACGCGAGGCATGTGGAGTCAGAGGTGGCTGGCCCTTTTCCGGCAGGAAGCCTGAGCTCTCAGGGGGTGGATCTCCCTCTTCTTTTTTCCTTTTGCTCCTCAGCCTGCTCTGGATGGTGCAGTCCCATGACCTTCAGTAAACGCAGCTGCTTCCTGTTGCGTACTGTGTGGTATGTGCTTAGCAGCTCTTTCACGCACAAGAGCCTGGGCTGATTTTTGCCCTTTCAATGATAATAAGTGTTTTATTTTATTTCTGGGATGTTAGTGAACTTGCTTAGGTCTCACGGCTGATCACTATTGGAGATGACTCTTGAACTCCCATCGGTTTGACTGTAGTGGCCCTCTCTCGGGTACAGTACTTCCCTCATGTTTATAAGGTTCCGGGACCCAGAGAGCTTCCACTGACTGCTTGAGTGTTGCAGATGGTCATCTTGATTCTCGTTCATCCGTCTTGTCGCGGCCTAGTGTTGTGGGAAGGCTTTCTGTGCACAGGAAATATATTCAGCTGGGTTTTGTGTGTGTGTTCTGAAGAAACTTGATTGTTCTTGTGGCTCTATGTTTAATCTGTCACTAGAGTGCAGGGAACCTTCCATCACAGTATCTTCACCTGCTCTCTCCCTCCATGTATTTTTTTTTGTGTGTGTGTGGAATGCTCCAATAGGGTAGGTGTTCTAAAGGAGGCTTAACCTATATGTTACATAAGTTGTGGCCTTTGTGTTCCTAGGTACACAGAGAAGAAAAGTTACAGTCATTAGGAATAACTGATTAGTGATGTACATGTGCAGATACATATTCACCTCTTTATTTTTCCTATACTTGCTGTGTGGTACATTGGAAATTACTGTAGCTGTGACTTGATAGTCTTTCTGGAAAATAAAAGATGTTTCCATCACTACTTTACCTTGAGTAACATATAGATACTATATACAGAAAAAAAATTCAAAGGAATTCCTGATCTTGACTTAATTTTTTATTATTGGGTTGCTGAAATGTAAAAATATAAAAGCTAGTGTAAGCTTCCCTATGTGGACAAATGTAAAATGAGGACATACTTATAAATTAAATGCAATCAAAATAACAAGACCAAAACCAAACTGGCAACATTTACTTAACATGATGAATGATATTTTTTTGTCAAACAGAATCATCTCTGGAAATAAAAATCAGATATTTGTTAAGGCATCTAGCTTATCATTCCTGTATTTGCTGGAGCAGTGTTATGACCAAGTTTCCCTAACATTTTAGCTGGTGCCACCAGGGGCCGTTCGTTTGTACCCTAACCTTCTTCTGGGGGTTTTGGCAAGAACACATGATTTAAATATTAAATCTGCTTGTTTTATCTTTGACTTGTGATAAGAGTATTGTATAAAGCCAGAATAATCCACCTGCAGGCGCCGATCTCCATATTTTAGGTGCACGTTACAGTTCTGGATTGTATCTAGAACACTTTTAATGAATGTTATTTAAATAACAAAAGTAGAAGCTTCATCAGGAACATTCACCAAGAATATGTCTAAAGACCGAATGCAGCAGAAATGGGTCAGTATTCCCCCTGCTGTGGGTAGGATTTCTGTTGGAGTATTCCACGTCTCGCCTCCTCTCTCTATCCGGATCATTGTCCAGGGTCCTCCTGGCCCAGGGTAGACTCCCATCACTTAGCTTCTTATTCTGTGGCGGTTTTATTCAGAGCACCTGCGATAACGCAGCATCACTACTTGCTTTTTCCTGTTTCCACTGTTGGAAGGTAAACTCTGTTAACAGTGGGTTTAGGTTTACTTAACACTGAATTCCCAAATGCCTGACCTAGTAGCTAGCTGATAAAGATCTCTTGAACTAAAGGGTAAATGTCTTTGTTCTTCAGCATCCCTAACGCCAGTCTCCACCTCGATAAGATTCATTGTCTGCACTTAAAGCTGTGTCCTCCCTGTCCCTGCTTGTAACATCCGCTGTCTTTCTTGGGACCTTTCTTGTTTACTGATGGGTACTTCCTAATGTATATATTTTTATCAATTTGTATTTTCCCTCAGCTCCCTGAGGTCAGCCTGTGTGTCTCACTGACCCGCGCGATTCCCCAGGCTCTGGCTTGAGGGCAGAAATGTCATCATGCATAGGAATCACCCTGGAACTGGAAAGCGGTGGTTCTAAATATCCTTTGCTTCCGTCCACACTGTTCTGCAGAGGGGCCGGCACCTGTCAGGAGGGCGATGGGAGGGAATGGACATCTGGTGCCTTAAAATGCAGTAAGCTTTCAAGACTGAATCCTCCCTAGCCAACCTGATACTAATGCTTCAGTAGGAGAAATTGATTTTAGTTCATTTGTGTTTTTCTGATCTATGATATGTATAAGACCCTAGTTAGACGTTGCAGTGGCTTTTACATAAACGGAGGGAGGGAGAGACAGACTGAGATCATGTGTAGTTGATTCAGTCACCCTTTCACTCATTTATTTTTTCTTCAGATATAGAATAATATATGCTTCCTACTAGACTTAGGAAGACGCTGAGATGGGGCCCTGCCTGTAGCCTTGCCTTCGTGGAAAAGAGAGACCCAGACGGTACTAATCGCAGCTCCGCCTGGTAGTCGGGAAGGAATGCTGGGCTGCGGTACTGCTGTCCGGCACGCCCTGCTCTGAAGGAGGACACTGAACAGCAAGCACAGGGGAGCGGAGGGAGTAGTGGGGCCCGGGGGCCCGGGGCGTGCCGCGATGCCCAAGGGGGCGCCACGGGACCGAGGACGCACTTCCCTCCGCGGCCCGCGGAACCCCGAGGGGGCGTTTGGCCGGCCTGGAGGCCGACCGGCCCCTGGCCAGTCTGTGGCAGCGAGAGAGTGACGCTGACCACCGCGAGAGCGGCCAGCGCGCAGGGCAGAAGCAGCGTGCGGCGGGCCCGGCACGGAGCAGGCGGGACGGCCGCGAGGCCTGCGGCGAGCCCGGCCAGCACGAGGGTCAGGGCGGAAGCACGGGGTACCCGTGGGCTGGAGTCACACGCTCAGAACGTTCGCTGGTTGAAAGTGAAAGCTTGTTATGTTTAAAAGGTTAATAGTGTATAAAGAATCAGCTAAGATAATTCTTGGCTGATGTTACTATTAACATTCCATCAATGAAAGATCTTTATCATTAACACTGTATGTCAGCCTTTTAAAACAACTTATCACGTGGAATCACAGATACCTTTTTCAGGAAAAAAAAATGAGATAATTTGTTAGAAAAACATTACAAATTATATTGAGTTGACATCACTCAATTACAGCAACATTACCAAATTACACCTGTTCAGCCCAGAGCTGGGAGAATTTATTAGCACAGCCTCCATTACAGTTGATGAGAAACACAGTTGCACAGAGCTCGGAACCCACTGCTTAGCGTGTGCAGCGTGCTCCGTGATGAGACTGGAGTCGGGGCTTCCCGAGGCGAGCTGCGGGGCACGGCTGCCCCGGGCTCAGGGACGAGCGCTCCGCTGCCGTTTGTTCTGTGGCGCCAGCGCCCCGCCGTGTGCGCGACAGAGGCTGCGGGACGCCTGCCCCGGCCGCGGGCGGCGGCCTCTCCTCAGCCCCGGAGAGACCGCGCTGCCTGCCCCGGCCCGGGGCTCGCTGCCCGGGCTTCGGGCTCCGTTCCCCTCCGGCGCCGGGGCCTGCTGGTTTCCTCCTCGCTGGGTCCGGTCTAGACGCTTCCTCTTGCCTGGCAGTCCCTCCCCTTCTTCTCGCCGCCTCCGTGTTCTCCCTCGTTGCTTTCTCGAGAAGCCGGAGAAGTCCTGGGTTTGACCCCTCAAGTCATACCTAAAGCCCACGAGCTGTGCTTTAAAACAGTTAACTTGAATTTATGGCACATTTGTAAAAATCAAAGAAGCCTCGGTTTCTTCTCCCCTCCCTTCTCTCCTCTTAGGACATATCCTTCTGTGTGTGAATGTATTGTAGGTGTCACTTCTGTTATTTAACTGAGAACTTCTCAAGAGGCATGGCGGCTGGAAGAATTCCTCGTGTCACCTTATATTTGAAATCTCTTAAGTACTCATCTTTCAGTTCATCAGCAACTGCTCGCCTTTCAGGATGGATCTGTGAGACTTTCCCTGCTTGGGATGGGTTGGGGCAGGTGGAGACAGGTGCGCGTGAGAGGTACTTCTGGTCGGCTTTGCCTTTTCTCATGGTGATTCAGTGGCATTTATTGTATAGTTGAACATTTTTTTCTCCTGACATTATCAAAACAGCATAGCAGTTGTGGTATAAAGCAGCACAACATTGTGAATTTTTCCCTCTCTGGTTACTTTGGCACCCATATTTGATACGTGTTATTTTTAGGATAAAGAAAAGCTTAACAGCCATGTTAGTTTCAAGAATAGTAGATTGTCGGGCATTTAGAGAAGTGATCAGCCTGTCAGCCGGCCGGGGCGGCTTGGAACCTTGTTCGTGCTGCTCGCGGATGCACAGATCCAGCAGCGCAGCGGAGGCCAGCACTGCCGGCGGCAGGGCCCTTGCTCCGCTGTCCCCGTGCGACACA
This sequence comes from Thryonomys swinderianus, assembly GCA_004025085.1. NCBI lineage: Eukaryota > Metazoa > Chordata > Mammalia > Rodentia > Thryonomyidae > Thryonomys > Thryonomys swinderianus. The sequence continues at coordinate 8,989 of PVIC010024602.1, forward strand.
GTGAGCGAAGAGACGGGAAGTAAGCCTTTAGGGATTCGTGTCTGATTTACAGGAGTAAACTGGTTGGTTGAATTAGTACCAAATCTGGATTTTTACTTTGAATGTCTGTTCTTTTAACTCATTTTTCGAGTGATTTGTTTCTAGTGCATTTTGTGAGCTGGCTGTCTTTAGCAGATGGGGGTGAAAAAGCAAAACACCCTGATCCTTCTTCATTTGTGAAACAATGGTGAGTTTAGGTTAAAAACACATGCCTAAGCATTAGTCTTCCGTAGCCTTGGACATAGAGTGCAGGTTACTGTTATTTTTTAGCTGTTTGACTTGGCCAGATGCCACGGGTGTCTGACTTCCTACTCTTTCTTCTGAAAATATTTGGTGGTACTTATTTTGTAGGATGTGGCTGGAATACATTATAGGGACATTGTAATTTATGCTGTAGGGCCACCACGGCAGAGTTCAGCCAACGCTCGGCAACCCTGGAAAAGACCTTCAGTGTGGCCCTTGGTGCGTACTAAAACTTTGAGTGAAGCTGGATTTCTCTGCGCCTTAGATTGAACCTTAGGGATATTAGGAGACAAAATACAGTGATATCCTCTTTTAGGTATATTTTTAGAAAAGTTTCAGGTTGTAAATTTGAAGGAAAACTTTATGTTCTAATATGTAATTTCTCGAAGATTATATATATTTTATTGTTTCAATCTTACATCTTTTGACAAGCTACAGAAATGACTGCAGCGTGAGTGCAGAGAGCAGCTGCGGGGAGCACACGCGCCCGCTCCTTCTTCCTTTGCTGCCACGTGACTCCTGCCCTGTCTCATGAATTTTTACTCCACTTTGGGAAAGGCTCACACACAACAGTTTGACACATTTTCTCAGATTAGTTTGTGCAGAGGGGCTTTGGACTCCCTCAACATCTTGGCATATATTATATTGCTTTTGGGCTTACAATTTGCATATTTGTCGTCCATGCAACAAACATCTATTAAAAACATTTTGAGGGTCTGTCATTTGCCAACTCAGTGGCAGTTGCTGTAGTAGCTACAAAATGGACGTATTTTAGCTACAGAAACATGCAAGCTAAACACGACCTATCATGACGGGAGGAAAAGCCAGGGATGCCTTGCAGGTATTTAGAATGGCTCAGTATCAACAGTTTTGCTTTCATTTTTCCCATGTCTTTGTCTTGGTAGATTTCTAAATATCTATCTTCACATTTTATTCTCTGAAGTTAGGATAGCTCTCATAATTGATGGCTGTAATTGACTGTAATCACTGTAGTTAGGCAGCAATTGGGACACGATTGCTACGGCCGGCGCGTGTGTGAATGCTGACAGGGTTAGTGCTCAGACTCGCAGGAGAGACGAGCATGGATGAAGAGTCCCAGGAACAATACTGGAGCTGCTTAGAAGGAATTCCTGTGCACTTAGTGACAGGTTTGGAGAACTGTGACCGAATGTGAATAAGATGCCCTCGAAACCATTCCGGGAACATACATGCCCTGCTTCACATGTCAGTATTTAATAGAAGCCGCAGATCCACATACATCCCCTCTAACTCTAGCCCTGGACTCACATGCAGTCTCCTTAATCCACAGAATCCTCAATTCAAATGCCAGTGATGAGACGATTGTATTGCTTCAATTCAAACACGGCAAGATATCCATGTTAGCGTGTCTGAAAAGGAAGTGATCATCTTCTCGCTGATACACTACTTCATGTAAAATAGTCTGATTTAGAAATTTAACTTTAGAAAATTTAACTTCTATGGGACTGAAAACTGTTGCCATTATGGATAGGCAAATAAAGAGCCAGTCGTCAATTTATCCATTTTTCCTAAGTTACTGTTTGTATAAAATGGGGTTTTCCTTGCCCCTCTCGAGAATACTCGCATCTCCACATGTACAGAGGTGAGAAGCCCGAGGAGTTCTCTGAACCTGTGAGACCCGACCCAGGTATGAGCTATAGCAGATGCTGCTAAAGTCACTGTGCACCTAAACTTTGTATGATGATGAATACAACTGTGAGAAGCTAACTTTACAATGTAATTCTTTTTAAAAGCTTTCAATGCAAAGCAAGAAACCACCTTTCTTATAACAGTATACTTTTGAACTTACTTTTGCAGTGATTCTTTATGTAAATTTATATAAAGTACTATCATCTGAAAAGGGGGTCAATTTGCACACTTAGAGAAAGAGGAGAGAGAGAGAGACAGACAGAGAGAGAGAGACAGAGACAGACAGAGAGACAGAGAGAGGGAGAGACAGAGAGATAGAGACAGAGAGAGACAGAGAGGAGAGAGAGAGACAGAGGGAGAGACAGAAATAGAGAGAGACAGAGAGAGACAGACAGAGAGAGGGAGGGAGAGACAGAGAGATAGAGACAGAGAGGAGAGAGAGAGACAGAGAGAGGGAGAGACAAATAGAGAGAGACAGACAGAGACAGAGAGAGAGGGAGGGAGAGACAGAGAGAGACAGAGAGACAGAGAGAAGGAGAGAGAGAGAAAGAGAAGGAGAGAGAGAGAGAGAGAGAGGGAGAAAGGGTGAATGAGAAGGGCTCCCCCTTGGAAGTTTTCAAATGGCTTTTCTTACTCCAAATCTTTGCTCCAGGGAACTTCCTTCATTCTTATGCTCCTTTGTTTCCACAAGTGACGTTGCTTAGCCTACAAAAAGGAGCCTAAATTTCAGAAGAGTTTTTAAATTGGTAGCAATATTCTGTTCTAAGGGCTGCAGTGGGCCGCGGTCACAAAGCCATCCGCATGGGGCTAGGGGTGTAGGTCAGTGGCATGGCATGTGCCCATCATGTACAAGGACTTGGCTTTGCTTCCCAGCCCTGAAGAAACAGAAGGAAGAGGGGAAAGAAGGAAGGAATAGAAGGAGAGAGCACAGGAGGAAGAACGGAGGAAAGTGACGTTCCTCACAGCAAATCTGAGAGAGAATTCAGTGTATAAGGCACCAAAATATGAAATAACTCTTGGCGAGGATTAATTTCATTTAAGACTTTCTGTGCAATATGGATCAGCCTCAGGAAAGACTTCGGTATGTCTTTAATGGGACCTTTGCAAAAAACGTTGGAAATCTGGCCATTTCTTACTAGTGCTCACTAGAGACTTTGTGTTGGTGGTGGGGGGTGGGGCAGCAGGAGCTACATACCAAGCGCCATTCCCAGTGCTTCAAATGATGACATCAGTCATATTTTGGAGATTACAGCCCTCATACCATGACAGTTCATGACTTTTGTCATTTTGTTACACCAAGTTTATGTCCTTTATCTTTAGGTGGACCTTTTAAAATGAGTATGGAAAAATTTCAAATGCACACAAGTAGAGAAGGTAGTGCAGTGAGATTCCGTATACCCTACATTCTGGGGCTACTTTGTTGCCCGTGTTGGTGTAACGCTGTCCTCTCATTGTCAGGGAATTCTTAGTGCCTTATGATAAGAGTTTTGCACTTTTATTTTCCTCTAGGGCCTGAAAATTATATAGCTAATGTCGTTGTTAGATTCACCATCATCAAGATTTTTGGTACTGTTATCTTTTTTTTTCCTGTATCATTTCTTTCTCTTACTTTTTAATCTTCTGAAATATTTTTAAAAATTGCAGACATCTCTTAACTTTCCTCTCACGTCTTCAGAATGCCACTGTAAAACACATGGACAGGGCCGGAGGGTTAGCTCAGTGGTTCCGGTGCCTGCCTCGCAAGCGTTAAGGACCTGAGTTTAATCCCCGGTTACCACATATAATGCTGGGCGTGGTGGCTCACGCCTGTAATCCCAGCACTCGGGAGGCAGAGACGGGAGGATTGCTGAGTTCGCGGCGGTTTGCCTGGGCACCATAGTGAGCTCAGGGCCAGCCTGAACTACAAAGCAAGACCCTGTCTCCAAAAAGCAAAAAAAAAAAAAAAAACACATGGACATTTTTGTGCTTACCCACAAGGCCATTATCATATCTACCAAAATAAGCAGTAATTGGTATTATGTAACCCTGTTTCACAGTGTAACTTCTTTAACTCTCTGAAAAATATCACTCACTGTTTTTCTTTATTTTCAAAGTCTGTTCATATATTGCATAACATATACTGTATCTCTAAGATACATCTTGAAAAACCCCGCCTCTATTACTGTAGTTGATTCGTTACAGGAAATGAAAGAGGCTGCTGTCTCATAGGAGGTAATATTCTTTGGTTTCTTGTAGTGTTATTTAACTTATTCTTCCAGCCCTCTTATTTTATATAATAGAAATTATCTCTAGATTTGATTTATATATGTATTATCAGCAAAAGTGTTTTCCCGAGGATTCTCTTCATGCTGCATTCATCTGGAAGTATCACTGTTAGTAATGCTAAGATTTATCAGCATTTTTGGCAGTTCCAATTTAAAGGTCCACTGTAAATTTTAATGAAAATATTGCTTATTTTGATGATTGTTACCTAAATATTTTATTTCATTAAATGATTGTGATAATCATGATTTATAATGTTATTTTAAATTTTTATCACCCATTTTTTTTCTTCTACGGACTTTCTCTCAAAACGAGGATGATCAGGAATTAACTTTTTTCCCCTTAATTTAGACTTGTTTTAAGCACTAGTGATAGCCGGTTTGCAGTGCTAGTTGTATTTGTGTGAGGATGCTTGGAATTAGACCTATAGTTATTAAAATAAAATAAATCACATCTCTGCCTTGTCGTATCAGCTCCTTTCCTCCCAGTGGTCACATGTGCCAGCCTCTGAGATACACTCTTGCTTCCCCCTTCGTAGATAAGAGGCCAGGAACGTTCCGGGGCAGAGCTCGGACTGTAGCCGCCGCGCTCTGATGCGGCAGCGCCAGGTTCCGAGCTGCTGGTGTGGGCAGGGGGCGGAGGCGGGCCTTCCTCGAGACAGGACCACAGAAGCGATTTTACAGCAAGTCCGGAACTCTTGGCCAATTGATCTGTCTTCTCCCTTTCGGCAGGTGCCATCTCCACAGGCTTTGTGATTTATTGTGCTCATAGGTCTAAATCAATAACTGGAGTACATTAGCGCTTAGACTGACCTAATAAACTTCCCAAACTTTCACAACGGTCATTTGTAGCTTTTTGGATGGACCACTTAAGTTTTTCTCGTTTCTTTATTGTTCTTCGTAATTTACATCTTGTCTTGAGATGACAATAGATAGAACCACTAGTGCTGCTTTTAGAAAGGAAAAGCTGTTGCGGGACAGCTTAGTTCAGAGTTCGTCAGACAGATTATTGCCTCACCCTCTGAATCGCAAAAGGAATTTTTGCTGTGCCCCTGGAGAAGTCTCTGTGCTACAATCCAAATACTGCGTGAGAGGCTTTAAAGTGGGAATATTGGCTTTTGGAAAAACATTTATTTTATTGGTACATTTTATAGGTACATGACGATCACATGCAACACTGAGGGTTTATGTCTTGAGTCTCATGTTTTCCCATCCTCCTGCCCCCCCTGCAACTCCTGGAAATACTGTCTTTTACTGTTTCATTTGACTGGCCTTTCTGCATCGGCGCAGGTGCGCATGTGCGAGCGCCGTTACCCAGTGCCGTGTGCCTGCGGGGCCTCCCTCGGGCCAGGAACTCGCTGCAGCATGATCTGGACCGATCTTGCAAAGTTACTTTTGCCCTGGAAAATAACAAACTATCTGAAGTGACTTCCTCTTGGGTAGTATGAGGAGCAGATGCTAGCTGTTTTCTGTCAGTCATAGAATTTTAAACCTGCAGCAACCAACAGTTAATCCGTATTTCCGATTTATGTATGAGGAAGGTAAAACCCCAGTTAGTTTGAATATTTTTTTCTTATTTTCAGTGATTTAGATGCATACCTACAATGACAGGTGTTTTCTGATGCACACATTAAGGTGCCATAATCAGTTAAAGTTATTTGGCTCCATGCAACAAAAACTCATTCCAACTATCTTGAGTAGAAACTTTAGTGTATCGTATTGTATATTGGGTCATTTGCAAAGTTCAGGGTCAGTGTTGTTATAATTTTTGTGGGGAAGAAGGAAAAGGAACTGTAAATGGTTAAGCAATGTAAAGTGTATTTAAAATTTTAAAAGCACTTATGATGGGTACTATGCAAAGAATACATGATTTAAAGATCTATTGAACTGAAATATTAATTTATGGTGTTTAATGTTTCTCAATTGGCCTTTTCTTTCTCTTATCTAGGAAATGCTTACTGAAACCCTTTACTCATTAAAAGTTTATTTTTAAGTGTTGCGTTCAATGAATTCCTTGTGTATTCTGAATGCTACATGTTTATCAGATATCTCATTTGTAACTATGTTCTCCCAATGTATGCATTGTCTTTTCACTTTTTTTGATAATGCCTTTGGTACACAACAATTTTTAATTTTGATGCAGTATTTTTATTAGTTTTTTTTTCTTGTTACTACTGTCTTTGATACTGTATGTGAGAATCTACTGCCAAATACAAGCTCGGGATTTCGCCCCTCTGCTTTTTTCTAAGGGTTTTGCTTGAGCCCTTAGATTTAGATCATGGGTAGATTTTGAGTTAATATTAGTATATGGTATGAGGCATGGATTCAACTTCAGTGTTGTGTATGTGTTTACCCAGTCAGCCCAGCACTCTTTGTTAAGAGACTTTTCTTTCCCTGTTAAATGAAAATCAATGTTTTATACCTGAATTTTTATGTAGACCATAAAACCTCCAAGCACGTCTTTCCTGTGCAGTTTGCTAAGAGCTGTGCCGTGGCTCAAAGAATGGGACCAACCAGGGCCGCAGGATTAGCTCAGTGGTTCCGGCGCCTGCCTCGCAAGCGCAAGGTCCTGAGTTCGATCCCCGGTAACCACATACAATGCTGGGCGTGGAGACACGCCCACCAGCCATCAATACCACATACCACAGTGCGGGGCCTGGTGGCTCACGCCTGTCATCCCAGCACTCGGGAGGCAGAGACGGGAGGATTGCTGAGTTCCAGGCTTGCCTGGGCTACATAGTGAGCTCAGAGACAGCCTGAACTACAAAGCGAGACCCTGTCTCAAAAAAAAAAAAAAAGAATGGGACCAACCAGCCAAGAGCAGACGTCCAGTACGCTGCCTCACCACTGGCCCTCCTTAGATTTCCGTTAGCTGTCTGATGCTCGTACATTTTCTTCTGTTGAACTTTTTAATAGTAGTGACCTAAAAGAATTTCAAGTTTGTGATTTGATGAATTTGGGGTAATTATTAAAGGAGATCTCGAGGCCTGATGTGATGAACACAGTGAACTGTAAGATGCAGTGAGGTCAGAGTAGCTGGGGCTACAGTCCAGTACATCAAAACTAATCACTGTTAGACATTCCTGATGAGATATTTTATATTTTTTATACTAAGTCTTTGAAATCTGGCATGTATTTTGCACTTAAGTAGTGCTCTTTGGGGGGCCAGGTACTCTTCATGGAAACTCCTGGTCTACGCATTGGAACTGTCTGAAATCAAGCACTGACATACTTTTTCTGCAAAGGTTCAGAAGGTAAATATTTTCATTCTTTATGGGCTATACAGACTATGCAGAAATGACTCAACTCCATTTTTTGTATCAAAAGTAATCATAGAGGATATATAAACAGCAAACAATTAGAAAAAAATTTACAAAACTAGGTGAGAAGAAGTATATGATGGTTAATTTTGTGTGTCAGCTTGACAAGGCCCATTCTTTTTAGGTGTGTCTCTGAGACTGTTTCCGGAAGAGATCAAAACTTTAACCATTAAAAACACCTCCTTACCGATCAGGTCAGTTGAGGGCTTGAGGAAAGCAAAAATGCAGCTTAAGGGCAAACTGACTCTCTATTGGGCAGTTCCACCCACCTCCCCCTGATCTCAGATGTCTCAGGTCCTGGTTGCTGCCTCTTCGGATTCAGGCTGCAGCATATACCATCAGCTCCTCTGGTCCACAGGGCCTCGGGCTGTTCTGGCCACTCTCAGCTTTCCCAGTTCAGGAAGCACCTCTAGTAGGCCTGTTTAGCTTACATAACTGCATGGACCAGTCTTTCCAATAAATCTTTCTGTGGGTATCTGTATTTGTCACCTGATCTTCTCTATAACTGATACATCCTATTTAGTTTGCATGTGGTACTTTCCTCGCCCCTTTTAGTTATGTTTGCAGCAGAAGCTGTTCTCTTTTCCACAGTTGATACTTTAGGCCTATTGGTCCCTTGGTCTCTGTGCTCACTTGTAGTGTCTTAATGTGTCCAACCTCTGGACATGGCGTTTTAGTTAGCATTCTGTAGATGAGCAGAGCCAGTACAAAATACAGGTATGATTATATAAGGGTTTTATGAAGTGGGCTTACAGAATCAGAATTGAAGAGTCACAGTGTCCATGTGCTGGATAAGAGATCGAGGAATTTAAATTGGCTGTCTGTGTGCTGGAGAGCCAGAGATCCAGCAGCACCAAAGGGGGAAGGCACTCGGGTCCACTGTAGTCACTGGTGTGAGTCTGTGCTGGAGTCAGAGAGTGCTTTGGAAGGTTGAGGAGTCTTTGCTGGAACCCAAGAGGAACTGGAGACTTACTTCCAGAGGCTGCAGTGAAGACTAGAGCTCCTTCAGACAGAGGGGAAGGCTTCCTTCTTCTGTGCCTTTCTATTCTGTGTAGGCTGTAAGCCTTTGGTTGATGTCACGCACATCTAAGGTTGGTCTTCCTCCTGGGGGTTTGCAGCCTGCATGTTAATCACCCACAGACACACCCAGGGCTTCCCGGCCTGCCAGGCAGTTCTTACTCAAGTGAAGTTAACACACTACAATCAATGTGCTTACATGGGTTTTCTCTGTGCCTCTGATTTTGCTGAATCAGAAAGTACCTGGGGTGAGGAGAGATTCTTCAGCTCTTGGCTTGACTCCTACAGACAGATGAAGAAAGAAAAGAGGGTCTTTGGAACCTCTTAACCTTACAGAGAAGAATATAATGCTTACTGTATATATACTTTTTTGGGTTTTTTTTTGAGACAGGGTCTGGTTTTGTAGTTCAGACTGTCTCTGAGCTCACTCTGTAGCCCAGGCAAGCCTCGAACTCAGCAATCCTCCTGTCTCTGCCTCCCGAGTGCTGGGATGACAGGCGTGAGCCACCACACCCAGCCTGTATAGATACTTTTTAAAAAAATGCTTTGAAGATTTCCATTAGTATTGCTTTTCTGTTCTTTCTTACTCGGAATGGAATGGCCCCTGAATCTTTCCGATCTATGGAAGTTTTAAGGCTCCCCAAAAGGCACACTTGGGGAAATTAAAACAGAAACCGTAACCTTCATGTGGACAAGCTATATAGCCTGTGTACTTTTTCAGCAGATAATACATTTCTTGCCTGTTGGAAATTCTCGATATGCATTTGATAAATGAATGACTGGGTGAATGAAATAACACCAGAGTGTCTAGGCCTGGACCCTCATTCATTCTGGTAATAATTTTGTTGCTAAAATCTCCTCTTATGTTTTGTACCTTAAAATGATCCGTCTAGATTCATAAAATTGATCCTCTCAGATTCACACACTTCCCACGAGCATCGGAACAGTTAGTCTCCAGTGACCCGGAATATGTTGCTCTTTTTGTCATTTGATGTAATTTACTGAAGGATGACTTTATTTTTGCTCCCCAGAATGTTAGGAAGAGCATGGTCGTTGGTGTCTCTAGGGAATACATTTCAGGCTGTGGGTCTCAGATATTCTAGGACTGCCTCTCTGATGTACCGTCACGTGGCTATCTTGGTGCACACTGTCCTAGAGGCTGATGGTGATATTTTGTAGAAAGGCTACAGTGACCTGTAGTTCATAGAACAGTAGTTGGATTAGCTATAAAATAAGAACTTTCACATTTGTAGGCAACATGTCATTGCTTCTTAGAACTCTTAAAATTGAATTTAACCAAAGCTTGTATCCTGATTTCCAAAGCTTTGGCTTTTAATTGGGATGATAAATAAAGGAGTTGAAACCAATTTACATGAGGTTAAATAAAAAAGAAAAATTTGAAACTAATAGATCTCTTTGTCTCCAGAAATATATGTAAGTTAGTAACAAAATAATCAACAGGTCTCGTGGCACTTAAGCAGTTCTACTTTTTGTGAAACTAAGCAATTCTGATTTGCATTCTTCAGGATTTGTGAGCCGTGCTTATAACAAGCGAGGCTCCACATTCTGGGTGGTAACCTCGAAGACCTTGTGACTCTGCATATTAACTGAGGCTCTGAAAACGTGCCTGCATTTTGCAGTGATACATTTTAATGACTTGGTTTGTGTCTCCTTGACAGGCTTCTGGGATTTACCAAAACTTGTGAACAGCCATTTCGCCGGTAGTTGTGCAGGGCCTTTCTACATCTGAAGAAACACCCTTGAATTAAAACAAACAAAAAGAGCTTTTTCTTATAATTCTCCTTCTGATGAACTCAACTAACTTTTAAGATAAGAGCCCAGGTCTCTTTCAGAACTCGACAAGGCTTACTCAGTTCAAGTCCCGTAGATGGATAAGGAGGCCCTTCCCTCCCTGGGGTGCCCACTCCATTCTTCTGCTGCCTTTTTACCTATTTCCTCCTCTTGCTTTTTTCTAGCCCCATGGGCACCTTGCTGTTCCTCAAACACACTTGCCCCAGATGCCCTTTGCGCGGGCTTTCTCCTTTGTCTGGTACCATCTGCTTCCTGGCTCTCAACCCCTCTTATGTAACCGTCTCAGTGAGGCTACCAGAACTCCCTTTCAAAGCTGTGCTCATTTTTTTCTGACCGCATTTAGCATTTAATCATTGCATATTCTGTTGGATTTAGTTACTGGTTCGTCATTTATCTGCTCCCTCACCACTGGCATATAAATTGCTTGAGAACAAGGCTGTTTGTCTCCTTCATTCGGTCACACGCTCCATTATAGAAATTTCTGTGATGAAGGAAATGTACGTGGCGAGGCTAGCCACATCTGTTAATTGAGCACTTACACTGTTGCTATTGGGAATAAGTCCCTGAATTTTAGTCTTACTATTAATTAATTTAAAATGTTAATAATTAGGCGCAAGTACAGTCACTGCAGATCTGAACAGTTTATTTATTGAATTCATGAGTGAATGTCTATCTTCCTGAAGTACTGCTTCTTACACTTTATAGAAATCACATGGGATTTGTTAAAAATGAAGATTCTGATTTTGGAGGTCTAGGGTGGGACCCAAGAAGACGATTCTCCCGAGGTCTCCGTGAAAGCTCTTCATACTTCAAGTAGCAAAGTTCTCGAGGACTACTACTGCCTGGCTTTTTGTTTGTGTGTTTACGGTTCAGGGGTTCCTCATTTCCTGGACAAGGAAGGTTACTGAAAATGACCAGTTGGACCCACTTAACAGAATATAGGATTAAAGACTACAAAAAAGGGAAAAATACTCCCTGATCCAGGATCTGAGTGCAGCGGCCGTGCACCCTTTCCCTCAGTCTGGCTGGGTTCAGTTTGGACACTTGTTAAATTCTGGTGTCTTGCGTGTCCACCTGTAGCTCCCTCCGGGCCCGTCTGGTCTGCCCCCCTTCCCACGTCTCCGGAGGTGTGCGCCGGTCCTGCTCACAGAGAGTTCCGAGTCATGCCGAGGACTCGGTTTGGCATCTTTCTGTTATCTGATATTGTCGACTAAATCCAACTCCCACAGAAAAAAGAAGTCTCATCCATCTTTTCTGTTGTTGTAATCATGCTGTTCTCCCACAGAATAAATATCAGCCAGTTAGTCCCTCAGGGAAGAGTTCAATCTTGTTCAGAAGCCGTACACCACTACAAATCCTTCGTCGTTCTTCTTAATTATCACGCACTCTTTTCCAGGTAGATTTCTGTCGGAGCAGTAAATCTTGGTTCAGATCAATTTTAGTTGTTAGTATTTAACGGCAATTAAGATACTGATGAATATATGTAATATCTCTTGATTTATCATTCTCTTGCAGGATCATCTCAAATATATCAGAGGCACAATGTATAATACCTGTTGGGAGAAAAAGAACAAGACATCCTAAAGTCAGTTTGGTTTGGCTTAAAAAGAAAATGAGGAATAGCTGTATCTCTGCACCCTCTGGCAGAAGCCTGGTCCGGTCTCGCCCCCACCTGCTGTGGCTCTGCTCGGCCTCGGCCTCGGCCTCAGGAACGTTCTCATGCTTCGGGGTTACTCGCCGGCCCTGCCATGTTTTCTGGTTTGCTTAGTTTTTCTCTTTTGCTTAGATTGCCCTCTGCCGAGTCCCTGCACACTCCCCGGGATGACCCTCTCAGCTAACAAGTACCAGCGACAGTAGTCACCGCGGCAGGCAGCATTTCTTGAGCACTTTTCGTGTAGCGAGCCCTCCTGTAAGCGCCGTATCTGCGTTCTCTCAGTTGATCTTCACTACAGTCAGTGCTGCAAGTCGCGAGTTACTTTTTAGGTAAAGAAACGGAAATTTAAGAAGAGCCAGGGAACTTACCCAAGTGTACACAGTAAAGGGGAGAGCCTGGCTTTGAGGCCACATCATTTGATTGTAGAACCCTTTTTAGAAATTGATTATTGCACGTTTTCAGGTTTCTCCTCCCTGGGACTTTCCTCTTTTCTCTTGTTTGAGATAAATGAAACTAGTGCCATTAGCCATGGCCTAGAGTTTCATCCTGCGGGGTCTCCGTCCTGCTGCTCAATAGCGCTTTGTACTCACTGGTGACGTTTCCTTTATGGTATAGTTTTATATGTCTGTTCTCCTTGCTCACCTCTCTTGGAGTAAGGGAAGGGCCGTGTCTTATTTATCCTTATATCCCTAATGCAGACCTGAATTATACAAACCTCTCTTACTTTTCCTAGCTTGTGTTTCTATAGAGGCGGTTTTCCATAATAATGAACTTGAAGCCATGAGCGTAGTTCACGTTCATGCAGAAGGAGACCACCCAAGTGTAGTGTATTTGAATACAATTCCCCAAGTTGGTGGACTCAGCTGAAGCGAATACCTGGGCACCAGTTTCATTGCTTTGCAGCTGAGCACAGGGCTCTGCGGAGTCCTTGCAGGCTCCTTTCCGTTTGAGACAGCAGCCAGCGTAGTGTCTAGCAGCTGCTGCGCCAAGAAAAAAACGTGCGCATGTAAATTTTAGTCACATAAAGCATGTATAACGCACAATTTAGAATGATAATGACTGTCTTTTGTTACAAATTCAATACAGCCGGCACATTCTTACACAGCGCCAGACTCTTACGTTATATCCAGTTTGTGTTTGCAAGCGATGGGAAAATTCCATTTCTGTCATAAAAGCCATGCAATCGCTTGGCACACTGGAAGACTGTGTCCTCCATTTGTTTTCCTTTTGGTGCTGTTCAGAGTGTGACACCGACAGACATGGCAGTGTGAGGTTATCCAAATATTTTCCATGACTCAAGTCACAAAACATGAAATCCTGATTTGTAGCATTTGCTGATTTGACTGTTTTCAAGGACTCAGGGTGACTTGATTGAAAGTGGATTGGGTGGAGTTGCCCAGTAGCAGTCTGCTAGATAGCATATTTCAGATTTCCATTCTATAGATAAAATAGAAGTGAATAATCCTAAATAGTATTGATAGTAATAAAAGGATTGGGATGTGAGGACTTTTGTGTAGTACCATCAAAATTTGTAAATTACATTAGTAAATATTCAAAGGGAAATGGGGTTTAGGGGTAAATAATGAAGAAAGAAAATAACTGATGGTTAAAAAAAAGGAAACAAAGCTTGTGTATATAGGGTTGGGGGAGGTACAGTGGGTAGGGGAGGGGGAAAATGAGAATTAAGTTGTGTCATATACTAGCACAAATTCTCAATGTGGAGTGTAATTGTGATGTGTATATATAATGTGCCAGTAAAAAAAAACCCCAAAATTCATATAATTATATAACTTAATAAACTGTGGCGGCGTTTAGCATCTGACTTGCAAAATTCCTGAAATTTAACAAACAGAGATGGACTTTTAGGGTATAGCACCAGCTCATGGCTGAGTCAGTCCAAGTAAAGAATTATATTTGGTCATCATGCTTGTGTGAGAAGCTCAGGTTTGAACTCCAACCCTGTCTTTTGTTTTCAATTTATTAAATTAAATTTGGTTTGTAAAAGCTTATGGCAAACCGAAGTGTTTACTAGTGTTGAGATTTCAAAGATCAACTCAGACGAGCTCCTCTGACAGCGGTGGGCGTCTGCTCTGAGCAGCGCCCCGCCCTTCTCTTTGGCCAAGGGCTTAGCCCTGCGTCCCTGCGTGGGCGGACAGACCACGGCTTGCAGGGCTTGGAGGCGCCCTGGGTCCTGGGAGCAGAGCTCAGGCCCAGGCTCCAGAGACTCAGCCGCCTTGGGGAGTGGAAGGCAGAGTTCGGGGGCATGAAAAATAACACACAGAGCGCAGTGCAGCTGCTTTTCCTCCTTCCTCCTCCTCTTCTTTCTACTTCCTGGGGTGGGTAGAAGATGAGAGAATGTTAGTCTTTCCATTCTTGCTGCGGGACAAAATATCTGACATGTACAGTATCAAGGTAAAAATAAAGAAGCTTCTGGCACTGTTACCCCCAATAACCAAAATTTTAACAATTAGGGATATGGATCAGTAAACTTTGTGCAGGAAAAATATAAAATGTAAAGAATATATAATATGGTTAGCATATGTTTATTTACTAATTTTTTTCTTCCCATTATTATTTCCTTAGTTTAGAAAGAGCCATTTTGAGAACAGAGAGCCTTATCTGTTGGAAAGTAAAACTTAGGAGCTGAAACTATAGATACAGCAATGACATTTAGTCACCAGTGTTTTTGTATTTATTCTGGTTATTCTCTAGCTTGGTATTTATGTGGTATGTTAACAAGCGCTGACTGACAAGTTTACCTTGTATTTGTAACTTTTATTTATCATTTGGTACTGACAAGTAGGGTCAAAATCTGGGTGATTCATAAACTTAATATGATCTTTCTAGATAATTTCACATTTGGTAAAACATCGAGAACATTTTCCGTATTTCCATTTCTGATGAGTAAATCTGAATTTTGCTAATGTTTGTTGATAAGGCAGAAAGCTACTATTTTCATGTCAAAAGTACTTATCCATTGCAAAAGCTACAATAAATTAAAATGTGCACCTGGTTGTGGGTACAATTTTCATATATCTACCGCTTTGAAGACACTGCCATGAAAAACAGAGTGACGTTTGGCCACTGACCTAATTAAGGGTACTTGTGGGGCTTTTAATCTACTGCAGCAACAGTCACATTTGACCACAGTCAGGGAGACGTTTCCCCTTTTACATTCAGTTATGTGACCAGTGAAATCCCTAAGGAGCTCTATTCTGCACCCATGATTTATAAGTCCTCTGTGACTTGGCCTAATGAATCCTAATTCTGTCTTGATCTTCAGATGTCTAACAGGTTATATTACACAGAAAGAAATGCTTTTCAGATTTTGTACATAAGAATATTTTTTTTTCTCTTTTTTGAGACAGGGTCTCGCTTTGTAGTTCAGGCTGGCCCTGAGCTCACTGTGGTGCCCAGGCAAGCCGCCGCGAACTCAGCAATCCTCTTGTCTCTGCCTCCCAAGTGCTGGGATAACAGGCGTGAGCCACCACATCCGGCACTGTGGTATGCGGTGTTGATTGTTGGTGGGCGTGAGTCTCCACGCCCAGCATGCTATGTGGTTTCCGGGGATCGAACTCAGGACCTTGCGCTTGCGCGGCAGGTGCTGGAACCACTGAGCTAACCCTCCGGCCCTAAAACATAATCTTACAGCTTTATAAACACTGCTTAGAAAACAATGGCATATAGTAAGGTTAGGACTCAAGAAAAACGGCTGTCCTTTTTATATCAATTAGGGTCATTCTGGTAAGACCTTTTTCCCAAGAAACTTGAGTGCTTATTAACAGAAGAAATATTTATTATATTCTATACCATATTTTAATAGCAATGATCATATTTAATTTTAAAGACAAAGTTAAAAAACATGTTTGTTCTCTTTTGAAATAATTTGGTAGCTTGGTTTAAATTATAGTTTTTTTAAAGCTTTTTTTCCACTTAGTGTTGTTAGAATATTCCATCTTTCTACATTTAGTGGTAACCGTCTTCATAAAGAGGTTTTTCTTTCTTCATCCATACTTTGTTCTCAAATGTAACCGTAAACCTATAATTACATAGATGTTTTTTCTTGAAAAGAGAAAGAAACCCCCCTCCAAAGCTCCTACTTTAAGAAATAAAAGTCAACCTTAGCACTGAATTTGAAGCTTAGAACAAATGCTAGTTCAGTCTCTTTGAAGACGAGTCAAACCAGTTTTCCAGGGTGGAGTAGAAAGAAGTTAGTACATTTGTCAGTATTTTTAGTCAGTTTGTTCTAGGACCTCTGCAGATTCCAGAGTCTGTGAATAGTCCAGTCCTGTGTGCGGACACAGCCTGCTCACCTTCCTGTGGACTTTAAATCACCTCCAGTTTTCTTGTGTGCCGGGCCCCCCTGCCCGAGGTGTGAGGAAAGGGGCCTCTGGAAGAGAGCCCCCCAGTTCACAGCAGCTCCCCCCACTCTGTCTCTGTCCCCGCTGGGGCGGGAGCGCAGACCCTGCTGTGAGCTGCGCCTTAGGGGATCTGGGTTGTGTGCTCTTCTGAGTTACCCAGAAGCCACCTCCCCCACCCTCATCTCTGGGTCCCTGAAAAAATGTTTTTTCAAGAAACCATTCCCTATGGCCAAGAAACACTGGGCACCACTATCTTGTAACCCCTAATACAATGTAAGTACCGTATAAATAGTAGCTATAGCATGTTATTTAGAGGGCCAGGATGCATTAAGATTTCCAGACATGCTCACTACAGATGTAATTGTTTTCCCTGAGTATTTTTGATCCATAGTTGTTTGAATCTCCAGATATGGAATTCACAGACAGTTTTACAGTTTGTTTCTCTAATTAGATTTTCCTTAAGAAAAGAAATGGGTTTGGGGCTGGGGATTTAACTCAGTGGTTCTGGTTTTTGCCTGGCAAGCACAAGGTCCCAAATTCAGTCCATTCAATCCCTGGTACCACATACCACAATGCTGTGCATGGGGGTTCACACCGGTAATCCCAGCACTTGGTAGGCAGAGGCAGGAGGTTTGCAGTAAGTTTGAGCCTTGCCTGGGCTATATAGTGAACTCAGGGCCAGTCTGAACTATAAAGTGAGA